>PISX010012671.1:0-59803 GCA_004024625.1 Mellivora capensis
AAAAATCCTAAAAGAAAAATGCCAAAAGATGACCAGAAAAGCAGAAAATATTCGAGAAATGCCTCTTAGTAATGAAAGTTTACTTGTAATAAGTAACACTTCTTAAATGATTATTATTCTGTCTGGTTACGAAAAGTAGCAATACCAGAGACAAAAGAGATATGAAGTCCTCTTTCTAAATATACCCCTTCGCTGCCCCCCCCCCCCCGCCGCCCATCTCAGACAGACTGGTTATTATCTGTCTCCTCGTTGGAGTGGAAGCTCCCTGAAGGCTTGGCCTTTGTCAGTATTGCTCATTGTTGTAAGCTCTGCATCTGGAACAATACATGGCAATTTGCAGAAACTCAGAAAATAATAAGAAATGAGCTAATTTGTTCACATAGATTTCCTTTCTAGGTTTTCTTTCCTCCTTTTCACTCTGAAAGATTGGCATTTGGTCTCTCTCTTCTGATCTTGTAGTTCCCCACTGACTTTAAGGAAGGTTGTTCAGCACACTAATTTATACTGTGATTTAAGATGTTATCACTCTTAGGGGCAAGAAGGGCTCCATCATTTGTGGTGTCCACTGAAAATATGAAGCAGACCATTTGTTCAGAACATGCTAAGGATTTCACAATGGCAACATCAAAGCATTAATTTAAGTGCAGGGCCCTTCCAAGTTAGTCTGCATAGGTGTCATGGTCATGGGGCTGGCCTGTGCTGGGGACTGTATTCTGATAGAGAGGCCTGAAGAAGAGGTTTAATCCAAAGGATGAGTCACTGAAAGTAATCCCATATTCTATTTTTATGCCCAAACTAGCTTTGGTGTTCTGTTTTGATTATAGTAGAATGGAATACCAGATTATAGTATAAAGATTGATAGATCTAAGATTGTGTGATTCAGCTGGTATCAAAAAAATTATTTTTATCCTCACATAGTAGAAGATTACACTTAAAGCGGTACTTTAATATGAAATAGAGATATTCTGGGGGGTAGAGTTTGAACAGTGAGAATAACATGCTATAACATGGAGGAAAATCTTGGACTCCATTAATTCTGTGAACCCCACAGTAAGATTTAGAGGAAATTCCCACAGATTGGGCCAGTAAAGTCAAATAGAAGGAAACTACTGTTAAGATATAAGTAAATATGTGGGGGCCTCTTAGATTCTGGATTTTGCTAGTTATATCATTACTATTTTAGGGAATTTGGAATTGACCAGGTGGTCAGTGATTTTCTTGTGTTAGACATTTTCTATATGTTAAATGTAATCTATTTAGGGTGTTTGTCATACAAAATCTCACATTGTATCCTGGTTGCTACTGTGTATAAGAGACATACATGAAATTTATTAAGATGAGGGTGAGGCCCCATAAGGCACTTCTGCCTAATACAATTAGAAAAACATTTTTTTAAATTAACATATAATGTATTATTTGTTTCAGGGGTTTACAGGTCTGTGATTCGTCAGTCTTACATAATTCACAGCACTCACCATAGCACATACCCTCCCCCATGTCCATCCCCCAGTCACGTCATCCCTCCCAACCCCTCCCCTCCAGCAACCCTCAGTTTGTTTTCTGAGATTAAGAATCTCTTATGGTGACAGCCACATCTCTAGATATGATTTTGAGGACCTTTAAAATTAAAATATAAAATATCTCAGGAAGGTAAATCTAGTTTACAGAATTCTTAATATTTAAAAAAATAATTATTTGATTTTATAAAAACTGAAGAGGAAGGCTACATGTATTTTGGAGTTTGCCTCATACATTTGAGTAATTAAAAACTACGATATGTGATTATAGATTGTATCTTATTCCCACATTAATTCAACATTAACTTTTTTTCCTTCTAACTCTGTAAACATTCAAATTATTTTATTGTAAGCATTTGTTGTTTTGTCTGTTCAAAATCCATGTTTCTGGGAGATTCTTCTGCTGAATGATTGCTCTATTTCTGGCCCTACATCATCTGATGATGGACAAATGGACCTTGTTCTTATTAGTTGCATACCCTATCCCTACATTATCAAGAACTTTTATTTCACCAATATGAAAACCTAAGTTTTCAAATTACTTAGTTATCAGATGACTTAGAAATAAGGCACAATCTATAGTGGGAAGGAAGCTCTACTTAAATTTGGTCAGACTTCTGTAGGAATGGTGAATGCTTTCTTCAGTATAGCCCAGGAAAGTTTCAGAGGAAAATGGCATTTGAGTTAGATTTTACTGGAAGTAATATTGTAATAGTGACAGTGGGGGGAGGGGATAGTTGGCAAAATCTACAGGATGAAGAAAGTCCCAGGAATATTGTGTGATTCTTCATGTTCTGCTTTTACCATAGGATTAATATTAATTGATATTAATATAAGAAAGTTATATTGGTTTCTTTCAATTTCATTGCTATCATTATTAAAGCTACATTTTACCTGGCTAGGCTGCAGATAACTTTAAAAACCACATTGTAGTAATTGTGAATTACCACAGTAATTTAGTTTCACTTAATTAATTAACTGAACTAGTTAATTAATTTTCAGTAGCTTGTCAGTTAAAAATAAATATACTGAAATTTTCCATCATTACAATTCAATTTTGTAAAATGAAAATCTTCCACATACTTGCTGAAAAATGCATGTGCATTTAAGACAAAAATTCTGGCAGCAGTTAAAATTCAATTCTTAAATTATTCTCACCTGATTGTTATTCATTTGAAAAAATATAATTGTTATCATAGATATTTAATTTTCAGAAGGCTTGCTGAAAAATATTCCATTGCTTCCTCCAGTGTGGTTCTGTAGTGAAGTCCTCAGGTGCTTGTTAGCTTGCAGGCCCTCATCTGCATGACCTGACAGACTTGTAGGTTTATAGAAAACTCAGAAGCATCTGGATCATGCTAGAAAATATAAATTGTGAGACTGGGTAAAATTCCGACGTGAGACATCTGGTGGGCAAATAGAGCAGAAGACTAAGTACAGATTTGATGATTCTTTTTTTCCTCCCTTGTTAGAATACTGGAGCATTTTGTATAGCAGAAAGTTGAATTAGATTTAGGGGGTTAAACCAGAGGCAGCAACAGAAGCATAGGTGCACAGAGGTGACCGGTTGAAAAAATAAGTTTGAAATTTTAGCTTTGCTGCTGAGTACCTGACTGGTTAGTATAATTGTGACAATTAACAAATGTCTGTACAAGTATTCATATTGGTGAAATAAAAGTTCTTGATAATGTAGGGATAGGGTATGCAACTAATAAGAAAAGTCAATGAGCTAGAAGGCAAAAGAAAAATGACTAAGTCCAGTTCACTAATTTGGTTCTTTGCCCCTTTCCAGTTAAGGAAGAAAAGCAGCTCATGAAATTCTGATTAAAACTAAAGTCCTGTAGAATGACTATAGATGAATGATAGATCCTTTTATGTAACAGGACACCATAAGTAATACCCACACATGTCAGATCTGACTGTGCTTTGCTCAGAGGAAGCTTTCATGCAGTCAAAAGTTATGTAATTGCTTCCTAAATTACTGGACCCAGAAAAAATCATTTTCTTCCTTGACTCCAAAATTATGAAGTTCAATCCATAACCTTTAAATTAATGGTGAAGAACAGAGGCCAGCAATCTTTTTCTGTAAAGGGCCAGATAGTAAATATCTTTAGCTTTGTGGGCTACATGGTTTCTGTTGCTACTATTCTACTCTGCTGTTACAGTGGGAAAGCTGCCACAGACTATAAAATGAATGAGCGTGGCTGTATTCCAATAAAACTTTATTTACAAAATCAGGTGGTGGGCCATATTTTGTCCACAGGCCATGTTGTGCTCATCTCTAACCTAGATTTTGGAACTCTATTAAGAAATAAATAACAAACTGAACTCTGTGGAAGTATTAAGAAACTAAGTTAAACTGTTATTTGTCTATACAATCACTGTATATTTTCTAGAGATTGAGGCAGAATCTCAGTCTTTCTTTATTACTCATTCATCTGTATATCTTATTGAGTCCCTTGTTAAGCTGATCGTTGTCTGCTACGGTGGTCTGAGTTCTAGAATTATACATCAGGGTCTCCTGAAATTACTTGAAATTGCTCAAGTCTCAATCCCAATATATAAGATTTTCTGCTGCCATTCTATTCTGCTTGTGTCCTCTTCCACCTATCTTATATCTGTTTCTACATTTAAAAAAATTTTTTCTTTGAATGGTTAAGGAGACAGTGAATAAAACACAACTTTTAAAAAATGAGACACCCAGAGTCTCCTGATTTTGGGGGTGAATGGCTGATTGGCAACTTTTCACACTGGCCTCAGGCAGGACTGGTTATTACAGACTGAATTTACTTTCAGTGCTGAAGCTTCCCCTCTTAGACTCTTGTGCTTATTGGAAGGGGTATTATATCTCTCCTTGATATGGGCCAGAAAGAAGAACTGCATTCCGAGCGGTGTGTCAGTAGGGAGACTGTTGCTCTAAAAAACAGTGAATTAGCTCTTCTACAGTCTTCTCAGAGACTGTTCTCTTCTCTTACAGTGTTGGGATGGAAACTAGATGTGTCTAGCATATATCTTTACTGTGGTAGATATAGCCTTAAATTGCTGTTGTACCTGGTGAATTTCTGAGAGAGACACTGAACTGTATTATATTGTTTTTAATCGCCACATACACAGAACGTTCCTTAGGAAATATCAGTCTATGCATACTCATAGAGATACCTAATTCCTTTCATCTGTGCTTTCAGTAAGGGATGGTTTGACTGGTAGCCTGTATGGTGGGCACAGTTATCGAATTCATACTTAGATACAGTAAATTTTACCCAGAAGAGTATTTTATTTACCTATTTGAAGCACTACCTATTTGAAAGTTAGTTTTACTCTTTAAATTAAATGTTTTTATTTTAAAAATTATTTAATAGTTTGGAATTATTTCTTCTGCTCACTTAGGTGAATCTCGCACTGTTCAGTGATTGATGCGGGTTTTCTACAATGGAGACACGTAAATGCAACAATCTAGAAGTGTTAGGAGTGGCTAGGGAACTTTTCTGGAATCTGTGTTTGTATAACTATTATGGCTTTATTTAGATTGTATGTTTAAAATAATAAAAGATAAGTAGTAGAAATAGCAAAGTTTTCTAAAGATATTTATACTCACTCTTAAGTGAGTTTAAGAAAATATCGGTTGTCTGCATCAAATATTATTATTACTTGCATTCCGTTTTATTATTGTTGTCATTTAGTTTCAGGCACCATTAGTGGAGATTTTAGGTTTTGGACTTAATGTCCAGTTCTGTGTTGTCTTTGATAACAACCATGCAAATAGTCAAAAAACCCTTGGTTCAATGTTTTCAAAGTAAAGGTACCTTCATAAGGCTTACCAAATACCATATTAAAATGTGATGAATGACCTAAGATAAAAATTGTTAAATTACACAAAATTGAGGCAAAGACCTTTACAAAACCCTGAAATTTCTGAAGTTTTCTTAATAGAGATAGGAACGCCACCACAAGAAATGTACACAGTATTTACGGCTCGCATCGTAAGTAGTTTTTTTCCTTCCATCTGGTATATCTGACCTTTATTTCACAATTTCTCAGCCCTAAAGAAACTGCCCTGAGTGGAGGAAGGTGGAGGCTTAGCAATTTAAGTTTGAAAGGCAAGGTCAACTGACAGGGCAAGCAAGAATAAAGCCAAGTGTTCTAATATGGCAAAGAGAAATTAAGTATAGCTGTCATCTGCAATTCTGGGATAAATTCATGACACATAGGGCACATTCAATCCAAAAAAAGTTTTATTTGACAATCACGATAGGAAAGGAGATATTGGAAGAAATAAAAATTGGTAGGATCTAATTCATAATTGATTTGATATCCTAGTAGAAATACACTCGAAAAACTTTAATAATAGATGAAGTCTAGTGTTGCTTTACAAACTATCAGAGAAATATAGAAACATGTTGAAGGAAATGTTTGAATCTGGTCAGCAAGAGTTTGATGGAGCAGGTGGCCTCTGAGCTAGATTAAAGGGGCACCTTGGTGGCTCAGTAGTTAAGCATCTGTCTTCAGCTCAGGTCATGAGCCAAGGGTCCTGGGATCGAGCCCCACATTAGGCTCTCTGCTTGGTGGGAAGCCTGCTTCTCCCTCTCTGCCCCTGCTTGTGTTCCCTCCCTCCCTGTCTCTCTCTCTCTCTGTCAAATAGGTAAATAAAATCTTAAAACAACAACAAAAAGGATTATATGTCACTGTATCTTAGAAGAAAATGAATATAATTCAATCTCATTCACTCAATCAAAAATGACAAAAGAATTTTATCAAGGGGGCAGTATGATCAGATTGGTGTTTGGGGTCCTATTCATTGGATGAAACTTCACAGATCTGAAAAGAGATAGAGAAAGAAGGGTGGAGAGATAAACAGTTTTTTTTTTTTTAAGAGATAATTTTTATCTCTAAAATTTTTTTTAGAGAGAGAGAGCTAGCACAAAGAAAAATTTTATCAGGAAGTGATAAGGCAGTGGAGATAGGCAGTACTTTATGGAGGTGTCCTGAGAGAAGAAAACAGAAGCCTTAGATAATAGAAAAAGAAGGAGCTTAAATCAGGAAAGTCATCTGAGAAGTCCGTAAACCTCTTTGCATCTTAGATTCCTTATCTCTCCATTATAGCTTTGGGATATTTTTAAGGAAAAGTTTGACGAAATAGAATGGAAAAAAAAGGAACATTAAAAAAATATACAGATTGGAGGTTTGGGGGGAAGGACTGTTTATTCAGCTGAAAAGATTGATAGGAATCAGATGAGGCATTGAGGAGCACTCATAACCTGTCCCATTAAGGGCAGTTTAGTCAGTGGCCAGTGGTCTCAAGTCAATGTAAGAGAGTCTGACTGACATCAGGCAGTATATGTCATGAGCATGTCCAGGGCTTATGAACTTAGAGCCATACCCATTTTTACCACTTAATAGCTTTATCACCTTAGGTCTGTCTGGACCTCAAAATTTTTCATCGGTAGAATAAAGGGATCAACTGGGTAACTGATTTTTAAATGGTGTTCCAATGACAACTAGGGATTTGGGGAAATATTTTCAAGGGCTACTGCACTGCAGAGAAACAGTAGATAACCATAAATTATTTACCCCTACCCCCCCCTTTTTTCTCCAACTCCATTCAGAACTAAGCATATATCTCTCTTATATTAGGACTTCTATGTAAGATTCTATTAAGACAAAGATTCTGACCAAAATTCGCATGCATATACATGTGCAAATGGTTTAAACACACATGGTTGAAAACTATTTGCTTCTATAAGTTCATCCATCCTTTCCAAAGTATATTTTGCATCTATGATTCCAAAATGTTATACCACAGTTGTTTAGAACATGGTAATGCCACATTCTGAGTGAGAGATACTAGGTTTTGGGAGAGGTTTGAGAGGACAGATTCATTTGGGACTATTTATAGCTGAGGGGTTGGTAAGACATCCTTGTGTTTCTAGTGACCGATTTAAAAAATCAAGTTTGATGACCACGGGGAAGGTCATGAGTAAAACACGATTTCATGGGACGCCTGGGTGGCTCAGTTGGTTGGACGACTGCCTTCGGCTCGGGTCATGATCCCGGAGTTCCGGGATCGAGTCCCGCATCGGGCTCCCGGCTCCATGGGGAGTCTGCTTCTCCCTCTGACCTTCTCTTCGCTCGTGCTCTCTCTCACTGTCTCTCTCTCAAATAAATAAATAAAATCTTAAAAAAAAAAACACGATTTCATAAGCAGTTGCAAAAATATACAGGTGGAGGGTTGGGGGGAAGTGAATGAGCTTACCCAAGAAGAGATTATGAAGCAAAGATAAAAGATATCCAAGGAAATGGTGGGAAAAAAGCAAAAACCATGAAGAAAATGAGAAAAAGTGTGGTCAATGGAAATCACAGAAAAAAAAGAGCTCCTCAATTTGTGTAGAACTGGGGAATATCTGGGGGGAAATGTATGTATTTGCAGCATCTTTAGGGCCTTTAATACCTCTTCATTAGCATGAAGAGGCATGTAAAAGATTACATTTGATACCTCAATAATGATGCATGAATTTGATAATGGAAGCAGCTCTCATCTTCCTTCAAGTGAAAGTGTTGTGAATTGAGGGAGGGAGAGAGAGAGGAAGGGTGAAATGGAGGGGGAGAGATTTATAGAAAGTAACATTTACACTTATTCTCTTTGCAATAAGATCATTTAAATAGGGAATATTTGAAATGTTTTTAGTTGGTCTTATTAGTAAGTTATGAATTATTTTGAGAAGTATGGATTTTATCATAGTTTTTGCTACTTTTTTTGAGAGGGCATAAATACAAAGATTTGCTACATTAAATTAATTTCCTATTTTCTATAATTGTTAAATAAACATTAATCATGTTTGTAATTAGAATTTTCTCACTTAAAATTGAATCTCTGTAATTATGGAAATTAACATTGGATTCATAGTTTTTCTCCAGTTATTCATCTTAAAATGCTCTTCTTTCCCCCAAATATAAAAACAAAGTTTCTACTTTACAGGTTATAGTTTAACAGTAGTTAGTTAGCTATTGTGTAATTACTTTTCTATGTGTTGAATATTTTCTTCATTTGGCAGAGTTAAACACTTTATGGAATTCCTGGATTACATTAAGATAAGAACAGGTCAATGAGAAATATGAAAGAATACCCAATTTATGCTTCCTATACTCTTAATCCTTTTAAAATGCAAGCAATGGGGACATTGGAACTATTTGAATTTTAAGTCAGTCAATACCTGTTTCTCTAATGAGGACTGAACACCATTAGTTAGTTTCATAATTTGCATTTAAAACTATAATAACTATTAATAATTTACTAGAGTTAAAGAAAGACTTTTGACAATATGTTCATTAACTGATGAAAAATAAATGTCTCCATCAAATTTTTATTTAAGAATGAATATAACTTAAGGTATATTATTTAAAGTCATAGTACCAAAATTCACTCTGGATCTTTTGCCTATAGGAGAAGAGATTTGTGGGAAGTAACAGTGTATGTACTATTTATGTAATTATGATCACACTTCAGAATTTTATGTTTACAGATGACACTGCCAATTTAACATTATCAACTGAGGGACAGAGAATTGACTAGAAATAGAAATGGAGACTAGGCCCCTAGACTTCATAGTTTGTTCACCATTTTGCTTGTGGAGCAGAAGCTCCTAAATCTTTTGGCATCAGAACAATTATTTTAGGATTTAATTTGTTTGTAGTATGTGAGTTTCATTTTAGAGTTTAGAGTGTCTTAATTGAAGGCTATTTATTTCAAGAGCTCTAAAACAAAAAATTAGAATTACCATTAGTGCAAAGAACTTTCCCTAAAGAATATGCTTACAAATGAACACATTTTATTCGCAAAAGGACCTCATTAATTTTCATAGTCTTAATTTCTCATCCTTTATTATGGCATATCAATGAAGTTAGGAAAGAGATTATATAAATTTAGAAAATCATTACAACTGGAATTTGGTGATATAATTTTGGGATATTTATGAATTATATCTATTTTTAAAATAAAAGATTTTTGGGGCAGGTCGCCAGACACCTACTTTGTAAGACATTTTTAAAATATTTCTGACTGTCTCATTTACTGGCATGGTTTTTAAATATTGAAGACATTTCTTGATTACCTAATACCTTTCATTTTATAGAGAGAAAAATGGGCCCAAAGCTTAGGTACTTGCTTACTTCCTATAGCCACATTCTGAATTAAGTTTACAATCTCAGATTCAAAATCCAGTATAAGAGCTTGCAGCACACTGTACAATATTATGTATCATAAATGGATATTTCTCAGTGATTCTGAATTCAGTTACCCTCTTTGATAAGGGCTTTGCATGGTAGGATCACTAAAGACAGGTCTAAAAATATTCCAGAGGGATTCAGGTAACATTCTAGTTGGATCATGTGACCATGCCATCTGTTGATATCGGAGCACAGCCATCTCCCCCACTTTGAGAACACCACTCCAAAGAGTGTTAGGATGCTAGGTCCCATTTACTAGTCTTATATTCCAGTCACAAAAGCTGAGTGGGACCTTACGCTATTCCAACCAAGGCACATAGCTTGAAGAGTATTCATTCCACCAAAGAACACCACTTTCAACATTATGCTAGGTTAAAAATCCTCTCATGTAGCTCAACATAATTATACTTATCTTCTGGAGAAGGGTGGGACCAGGGCTTGGGTTTTTAAAATACTACTTAACCACATCTGGGATCTGAGGGGCATAATTTAAACACTAATGGTAACCCTAGAATATACATTAAAACTTACAGCACACAAACATGGATCACATTGTTTATGGTGAAGTATTTTTTTTTTAAATTTTATTGCAGTATAACAAAAGCCCAGAGAAATGCATGAATGTCAGCATGCTGCCTAGGAGTGACAACACATGTTATATAACCACGCAAGATTTAAGAAACAAAGCTTTACTCTATGCTGAAGATTCAAAGTAAATTATAGACCACATAACACAGAATACCTACTTACAAAAACAAACAAACAAACAATAATCTAAGAAGTTTGGAGTGTTTTTATATTCCAATTGCTGTGCTAAACACTTTATTTTTTTTAAGATTTTATTTATTTGGGGGGGTGCGTGAGCAGGAGGAAGGGCAGAGGGAGAGGGACAAGCAGACTCCCCACGGAGTGGGGAGCTCCACACAGGGCTTGATGTAGGGGTCCTCACTGGGATCATATCCTGAGACAAAGTCAAACGCTTGACCGACCGACCGAGACACCCAGGCGCCCCGTGGCTGAACACTTTAAAATGAGAACTTCACTGAATCCTCAGAACACCCTTTGAAGTAGGTTCTGCTGTGATTATACTCATTTTACAGATGAGAAACCTGAGCTTTAGAAAGCATAAGTAACTGTACTAGGTCTCAGAGTTTCTAAGAAGTGCAGGAAGGTACTGAACATAGGTCATTTCTGGCTGTAGAATCCAGGTCCTTTACAGAAAACACACAGCCTCTCAATGGAATGAATGCTGAGATTTCAGGCTCCTCAGATAAACTGTGAGAAAGGTATTTTTGATGAGTGAATTCATCTCAAAATTCTCAAATCATATTGTGTCTGCCTTTCATATACATCTTTGACTAAGTGACTGGAGCTTAAGAAGTCCTGTTGGTTCAAAGTCAGCCTAAGCAGCAGCTTAGAATCAGGACTGAAAGCATTAGAAAAGGGGATATGACCATGATTTGCAGGGAAACCGCAGAATGAAGGACACTGGGCTGCCCTCAAGTGCCTGACAGGTAAATACGTCAGTATTTCCAAAATTTTGGAGATGTTCTCTCAGTGATGACTAGATTAAGAAGACGTAAAATGTGAAGCATATCATTACACTTTAAAGAAAGTTTCAATGTACAACATGAAATATACTGGTAATTTAAATATGTGAAGTAGCAATAATAAAAGGACAGGCAGTTCAAATATCTGCATCTAAAATGCATTTAGTATGAATTACAGTCCACTATAAATGAAACATAAGTAGTCCATTTTCACCAAGTCTGTCTAAATAATACTTGTAAACAAAATATATTTAGTTGACATTTAAGCAGAAATATCCTTGCTTAGGAATAAAATGCAATGTAAAACTCTATTAATAAAATGGTACTAAACTCTATTACACTCACATATTAGCTCAGAGTGAGTTATGTATCATTCCAATCAATGGCATTATATGAGTTTTTATGTGGTTTTAAAATTAGGCTCATATTTTTATTGTATCATTCCATACTTCTACAGACTGCCAGAAGGGATCATAAACTGTGATCATGCATTGGTAGAGTATTTGTTCATAAAGTATTCAGGTGTTATTAAAAAAAACCCCTCCTCCTATTTTTTAATTGACCAGTTAGTTACCTACTAACAGATCTGTTAATTAAACCTCATTTGCCCTAAAGAACATGTGGCCTTGATCTGTTGATGGAACATTGTGTTCACTGGTTATTTCATTTTGCTCTTGACAAAGCATGAAAGAGCCAGCTTCATTTTATGTCAAAATGTTTATTAATATGGCAGTAGTGTCTATTTTCACAGAATAAGGCATAGTCAGTGATACACAATCAGTGGTGTAATTAGGGAATTTGTAAACCACGGGCATTGTCCAGAGTTAACATTTATAAGGGGCCTAACATTGTCACATGGATTCTACAAGTAGACAAATGGCCTTTTTATTATAGAAGCAAATTGATTTTTCTAGCCATTCTGCATTGAAGAGTTTACCACTGTGAGCAACAGTTGCTGCTCTAGAAAGTAAAATAAATTGTGGATTGCTTTAAAGCATCTTTCTTTTGCTATGCTTTCATAAAATGCATTTGATATATAATTTATAGCTTATCATCCTTTTAATTTAAATTCCTTCATCCACAGGAAAGCAGTCACATAATTAACATGATCAGGCAGTTTCTTTTTACTTATCTGTCCTTGGTTTTCATGGCAACACTCTGACCTTTGTGAAAATGGACAGCACTGACATTTTGTCATCCTCATAAGGGAGGAATAGATGTATTTAGGAATGTCTAAACCTCTTTACTTCATAGAAACAGAATGAGAGCTGGGATATCTGTATTACATGCCATTTTAGGTTAATATCCAAGCACATGGATCAAATTATTGTGTCTAATGAAAGAAATTTGCAACCTTCTTTCCTTCGATGGCAGTGGGGGAGACCTCTATTCAGATTTTTTAAAAGTTCATAACTGTCCTTTCCAAATGTTGTCTTTTTCAAATAGTGTTTTCATCTGAAATGAATATATATCCAATGGTCTTGATCTTTTCCAGGAAAAGAGAAAAGAAATGCATATATATCTCCAAAACACATCCCTGCTTTATTTATACATATGTAAATATATATAATATAATATATTACTTATAAAATATTTTTTGGCCCTGTGTATACCCATGTCCAATACTTGAGACATGATGGGTATGAATAAATTAAGACCTTTGCCTTCAGTATAGAAATATATGTACAAGAGTAAAATACAGTCATTGATATCACACCAATAAAGGGCAATGATAAGAAAATATATGATTAACATATATTGAGTGTTTACTATATGCTAGACCTTGTACTCAATATTTTATATATATTATACTGTTTAGTCCTAAAAAATGTAAAGTTGCTATATTATGGTCACTTTCTTTAGAGCAAACTAGGAGACACAGGTTAGAGAACTTTCCCAAAGTCATACACCTACTAGATGATAGAGTTAGGATCTGAATGTAGGCTTTCAGACCTGAACCTTGCTCTTTACAAGAATATTACACAACTCAAAATAATTCGCAGTTCAGGGAATACTCTAACGTCCATTGTGCCATTGTATCTTAAATTATCATTACATTCTCCTTTTCATCAGGCTTCTGTACAGATTAAGAGAATAGATTAAGATGACCTAAAATTGCACAGCTGGAAAGTGGGCTGGGTTGAACCCAAGTAAAATTTCTATTATTGTATACTCACAACTCTTTCAAACTCTCCATGCCCGTTAAAAAGAGACTTCTGCTTTAAAAATAATTATGAACAATTACTAGTTAGAAAGAGTCCTCCGAATTTATCCATTTCCATAATGCATAAGTGCATTTTTTGAAGGTAACGAATGGCTTCATTTATCTCTCACCCTCAGTCTAAAGGGTATTTATTTGTTGAAGGGGCTCTAAAAGGTGTGTTAAAATGAATTGGTGTTAGCTCTAAAATAACACATAAGTTTTCAGACACACAGTGCTGCTTCTGTTATTCCCAGGATGTTTGCTATTGATTTAAGAGATAGTGCACACATATAAATGCATTTGGATAAACCATTTTAAGAGCAAGTAGGCAAGGACACAGAATATAAGAACTGCAGGAAATTGGTGATCTCTGGGTTAATTTTATAACACTCTCTCCTGCTTGTTATTTTTAGTTTCTATAACAAATGTTTAGAATGCTGTATTTAACTTTTAAGGTTGAAATTCTTAATCGATTGCTTATACCCAAGTAACTTTTGTTTTCCAGCTTTACTCTGCATTATAAAAAAAAAAAAACTACCAAAAATGAAAGGGAATTTGTTTAAGTTGAATAATTAGTCCCCTACTTCCCAGAAATGGTTTTAGATTGATTATCTCTTTATCAATTAATCTACTCATTTTAATAAAGAACTTAGTACTTTATTTGATGTTTTAACTCTTATAATACCTCTCTGGTTATTACAGAAAAAAAAGTAAGTGCTTCTTTTGCAGTCCAAATTTCTTTCAACATTCTCAGTCTAGTCCAGACTCCTATCTTGCTAAAAATTTGAGAATAATTTGGGTGACTAGCAAGCAGAACTATCTTGCTCCTGTTTTTTTCCTAATTTAGTTTTTGTTAAAGGTTTTCTACATGAGAAACTTTACATACTTAATCTGTGGCCAGTTGTTTCTATATTTCAGTGCTTGAGAAACACATGCAGTAAGTCAGGGAAGGGAAATTAAAAACGGGGCGGGGGGGGGGGAGGGAGGTATGTTTTCATGTCTTTCTCCAAAGAGGTGAGTTGAAAATTATCTTTTTGATATAGACTTATCTTAATAATTCTAGAAGATATTTCCTTCTAAGCTCAAGTCAGAAAAGCAAATTACATGAAGAGCCTAACAACGCCAGGTACTTGAAAACTACATTTAACCAAATGCTACATAAGCAACCCTTTGCTTAAGTTCCCATTCACTTACATATTTACAAGGCAGCAAGAATGGAACCTGTGTTACTTTGCAACTGGCCTTGTAGTTTGTGTAGCAGGGAAAATATGAATGCCACTTAGAGAATGGTTTTCTATTTTTTTCTTTCATCTTACACTTTGTGTTCTATTGAATCCCTCAGAGACTATTCTTGTGCCATAGCAACACCTGCTGGGAGAGGGAAGCTGGAACAGCCACACTGTTGCCTGCCAAAGTTGTTTTCCTGATTGAATGGCACTGCGTGTCTCCCATCTTGCAATACTAAACCCTCCAGAGTTGCTATCCGCCAAGATCCTGCCTTTCCCCATATGTTTCAAATGACTAACAATGCCATTGTAATAAGATTTTTTACAAGTCTTTCAAAAATAAGCAATGTATATGTGTGTCTGTACGTGTGTACATTTCCCCAAAGAATCTCCAAATGCAGATGCCATGGTATTTCAATCTCAGTTTGGCTTTTAATATGTTTTCTTCCTGTTCTATTGCTAGATTTGCAAAATCATGGTCAATTCTATTTTATTTGCATCTCCTAACTTATTATAGGTGAAGCAGTAAAAGAAAAAATTGTATATCATGCAAAACTAAAAAAAAAGGGTGGGGGAGAAGGCAGTTTTTATTTACAGAGTGTGATAGGAGAAGTATTTATGTGCATTCATATCATGGACAAAAACAGTAGGCTAGCCATCTGGTGTAAGGAAATGTTTAAAAATAAGTGCCTGTTTCATATATGATTTACCCACAAGACTGTAAGTAATACAGTCTTAGAATATGGGTCTCTAGGGACATTCTGTTGTAGAGCCAAATAGCCTCTTCTTTACTGCTAATAGAGGAAAGCCATAGCATGGGAAAATTACTCAATACTACCAATAACTTCTGATATTTTACTCCCTGTATAATTACTGTGACCAAATTAAAATCTAGTAGAATTGCTAACTTTAAAGAAACCAACTGGGTTTTTGTGGTTTTTCTAATTAAAAAATAGAAAGTGTTCATGTGTGAAAAAAAATGGTCTTGAAATTCATATACTCTATAATTAAGTCTTTGATAATCAAGAGGTGATTATTTATCAATGGTTTTCTTGCTTCGTTTTCTTAATAAGTTCCTCCCATTTCTGAATTGGTGCTCCATCCATCAATCAAGAATTTATTAGGCACTTCTGAAATCCTCTAAAATGTCCCGTGCTGTGGCAACTACCAAGGAAGTAGATGAAACCTGGTGCTGACCTCAGGACATCTGAGCTACATTTGTAAGGAAGGGAGAGGGCATTTTGTCTTGGCATCTATAGGATAAATTAGATATGCTGTGATCAGAGACATGGAAAATAAATAAAAGATACAGAGTTCAAAAAGACTTGACACTAGAAACTTAAATTGGGCCTTAAAACAATGGGGGATGATTGGATGGGTATTATGAGAGTAAAGTAATTTCTGGATAAAAGGAAGGAATGGGAATGAGCTAATATGTTAAGAGAACCCAAAGACCTGCCTAAATTGAATAGAGAACTTCTCACAGAAACATTATAGCTTAATAAAGTTTGGCAGGTAAGAGGGAAAACAAGCAATGGGATTTAGACTTCTATCCAAGAACCCAGAAACTACTGAAGATATTTGAATAGTGGAATGACAGGACTTTATTACTAAAGATTAATGCAGAAAGGGGAAGAACATTTTAGGAGGGGAGACACTAATCCATTATGTTATAGTAATAACATAATCAGTTATGTTATAGTAATTCATTTGTAAGGGGGAAAATAATCCAGAAGGATGCATGGCATTCAATATATTTGCATTATATTACATTACATATTATATTAACCTATAGCTCAGAGAAGTTTGGCATACTTTAAAACAACTATGAAAACATTCTATGTGCTACAAATCACATAATTCACCATATTCTCTATATCTGTGATTTTGCCAAATAGGAATTATTTCCAATAGTATCCATTTGGAGATTTTTATTCCTTTGATGAGAAATGAGCTATAGAGTGTTGCTGTCTTTCATCAGACATTTTATGTAACCAGTCACGATCCCTGAAAGGAAGCAAATATTGGCAGGTTATTCATAAGTGATAAGTCTTTAGCATGCTGGATTTCGTTTGTCACCTTGAAAATCTTTTAAGCCCACCTTACTAAATATTTTAATTGACGCATATCAGTCAAGAAAATGAATCAAACTTATTAGTTTTAAAACTGTTTTGCTAGGGGCACCTGGGTGGCTCAGTAGGTTAAGCGACTGCCTTTGGCTCAGGTCATGATCCTGGAGTCCTGGGATGGAGGCCGCACTGGGCTCTCTGCTTGGCAGGGAGTCTGCTTCTCCCTCTGACCCTCTACCCTCTCATGCTCTCTCACTCTCTCTCTCCTCTCTCAAGTAAATAAATAAAATCTTTAAAAAAAAAACTGTTTTGCTAGGCTTGGTTTGGAATTATATTTAGGTTGAAGGAAATTTTCAAATTCCCCTTTTATAGTTGTATAAATATTCCCCAATGGCCACAGAACATCATATTCTTACATTTTGCATGTCTTAAGGCAGTTTTTCCCACTCTGAGTTGTGTGTTAATCTCAGCTGTGAGATTTAGATTAGACTATTTAATATTAGTGCATGAAGTTTTTAAAATATGGATTAAAGTAATGATACTATTCTTACTTAATATTTAATATACTTTTTTTGAGTGGAAGAGAAATACATAGTTACAATAAGCATGCTGACAAATTCAGTTAATGTTTTATATTCCTTATCCGTAGTCAGTTATGAGAAGTCATTACTGATGTGCCATCAATAACTATTGCAACTATAAACTATTTCATTCTTTACATTCATGTAAAATTATTTTGTGATTTTTCAAAACTTTGAAATTTGAATTCATCATTCTGTCTCATGCTTACAAAGCTAAGCTGTAATGAGTTAGCAAAGAAGAGATTGAGGACTGTTGATATGGACACTGAGAAAGCACTCGAGTGTCATAAAATATCTTTTCTTTAAAACTGTGTGGTCTGAAATAAGGATGTTACTAACCTTGGAGGTCTCAAGGATCACTAGGGATGAAACTCACATCTAGCCTGTAGTAAATTTTTAAAATTTACATGTTGTTTTTGAAGATTACCAAAAAATAGATTTACTTCATTTGAATCAGTTTTATCTACAAATTCAGTATTTACTTGAGTCTTACTTTTTTTTAAGATTTTATTTATTTATTTGACAGAGATCACAAGAAGTTAAAGAGGCAGGCAGAGAGGGAGGAGGGGAAGCAGGCTCCCTGCGGAGCAGAGAGTCAGATGTGGGGCTCGATCCCAGGACCCTGGGACCATGACCTGAGCCAAAGGCAGAGGCTTTAACGCACTGAGCCACCCAGGCTCCCCAAGTCTTACTTTTTTACATTTCTTTATATATAGATATCTGATCAGCTTGAGAATTCCTGAATTCTGACCTCTAGGGGGTCACTTTTATAAACACATGTTTTTTGAGTCTTTTATTTGTGTTTTAAATATAGATTATATGTCTTAATTTAAAACATACATAAGTGTTATAACTGTTTCTCCCTAAAATTCATGTATAATTAAATTAATACCATACATAGTTTAGGATTCTTAAAAATGGGAGTCTGGTTGTCCTTCTGGAGAAAATTCTACTTATTACTTACTTTATTGTAATTCTTATGTTAAAAGAAATATATCTTTTGTTTCAATATCTACTATTAAAGTACATTATAAATAGTTATGTGTTTTAAGCCAGTAAGTCCATAATAAGCATATTGTGATATCTTTGTTTCAGAGAGCTTGATATTTTCTCATATAGTTCAGATGGGCTAACTTTCCCTTGCATCCTTTTTAGTGAAGAAAATAGACCAGTCATTTTCTGAGTAATGACTAAAAATTAAATTTCCTCAGCTTCCTTCCTAATGAAGAAATGAAAACATTTGAATTTTCTGTATTTGTTTTATTTCACAGTCTGTGATACAATGGAAATGTTGAAAACCTGTTTAAATTACTTGTCTTTGTATTTATGTTTAGAATGAGAAAGTCTGGTGTCATATCATGCTCTTCAAGTTTCTCTGATTATGGCATCTTCTATAGTAGCATTTCAGATAAGAAAAATAAAAATCGGGGCATGTATAATTTATATGTCATAAAATGTACCTTTGTGTTTCCACCAGGAGGAAATTTTTTTCTACTGAGTACACTGTGGATAAATGTGGATCTTACAAGGTGCAGACATTTCAAAATTTTCTACTTAGTTTGATGCTTTTAATGGAGACAATATTTCAGGAAAAAATAATTTAGTTGATTAAAGAAAGGATATAAAAAACATCATGACAAATGATAGATGGCATGTCCTCGAGCTAGTTCTTTCCCTTTTGTTCCCTTTAATTTACAGCTTATCTATTCGGATTTTTGTTTGGAATTTGCTTGGAAATCATATCTTCTTTTTTCTTTATTTAATTTTTATTATGTTCAATTATATCTATTCGGATTTTTAAATAAAAGGCGAAAGACAAGAAAAACTGGAGGAGTCCTTGTTTGACTCTCAACTTTCTCACACACCCACATACATCTCAAGATATACCACATCTGAAATCTATACTAACAATATATTTTTTCAGAAGATTCTGCTACTTATATGGGCTACTAATTATAGAACTTCATTTCATTGTTTATTGCTTTGGTTTTAATATCTTCATGATTTATGTCTCTCATATTTATATCTATTATATACACAGCCTTTTAACTCGCCTTCTTACTCTTTTCATCCTCTCTCCCCCCCTTCCTTCTTCAGTTATTTCATGACTTCCCGGTTTGTGCCAAGCAGGAAAGCCAGGCACTGTAGAGGTAGAGTGCTTCTCTGCACTCTGAGGGAGAAGTCACTGTGTGCCTTCAAGGAGCTGACCGGTCAGGGATATAGATGTTGGGGGAAAGAGAAGGGAAAGCCAAAAGTATGGGTTAAACAAGTACCCAGCGTACTAATGTGTCCAGGAAGAGTGAACAACCTACCCAGCCTAGGGGGTAGGCAGTTATCACAAAAGTGGTAATATTTGGACTGAATCTCAGCACATGAGGCTGGCAGGGCCTTCTAGAAGTCAGCAAGGGTCAGGAATTCTGGCCATAGGAAAGAAGGGTTTGTTCGAGAGCACTGAGGTTCACTAATCAGTGATACTGCAAGAGAATGAATGTTCCAGAAGTGAGCATTCTCAGACTATGTCATCCAGATTAGCATGGCCAGGTGATACATTTTTGTTATTAAGAAGTGGAGTTTTTATCAGATGAGCTTTGGAAAATAGATTGCATTAACATCTTAGGTTTCTCTAGGCTTCTTAGAACCTGTAACATTCTCATGTGCATTGCACATTGTGAAAGAGGAAGGGAAATATATGAAGAAAGTAAAATTCATCAATAATCCCACACTGAGAGAGAACCACTGTTAGTGTTTGGGTATAGTTCTTTCTGAGTTTTCTTTTCCTCTAGATTTTTCCCATGTATGCCTCTTGCTCTTCCCTGAATCAGTGTATAGTTGCCTCCCTGTCTTCATTTGTACATTCAGCATAACATGTTTTACTGAGTCCTATCACGTGTGAAATAGAGTGCTGGATACTAACAATATAAAGTCTATGTTTTCTTTCCTTAAAGCAGTTCCTTGCTAACATTCATTAGCATATGTCTTTTTTTTATATAAAAACTTGACACTACTGTTTGGATTGCTCAGTAACATCTTTTACTCAATCATAGCGGTTATAGCTATTCATACTGTTCACTAAGATGCTTTTCTTAACAATATGAGCATCTTTATCAATAGATGTAGGTCTATGACATCATCATCTAAAAGGCTGCATCGTATTTTATTATGTGACTCTACCACAATTTATTTAATGAATCTGTCAAGCTGTTTTCAGGCTTTTTTTTTTTTAATTAAAACAGTATTGTGATGAGCACTCTCCATGAGAACTGTCGTTTTCATGGTGACATGAACAAAATTGTATTTAAGATGATAAAGCTGCTGACAGGGTAGCAGGAAGGCTGAAAGAATTAGACTGGTGACAGAGAGCACTTATTATAGTGTCACAAAAAGGGAAAATGATGAATTCTACTAAGCAATCTACCTATAGCCATGAAAAGAAATAGGCAGTTATGAGAGACATTTTAATGAGGAACCAATGCAGCTGATTGGAAGTAGTGGGTGAGAGGAGATGGTAAAACAAAGAAAACTCTATGTCTTTCAGTTAGCAGATGAGGTGTGCTGGTAATTAGCTACCAAACTAAGTTAAGAAATTAAACAGCACTGAGGTTTGGGGATTTGAAAGATTTTTGGGATATAGAATTAAGCTGCAATCATAGACTGGAAGAGCCTTGGGATGGAGTTAGAATTTGTATTATCAACATATAAAAGAGAGAAGTCAATGAGGAAAAAAAATATGAGATCTCTTAACAGGGAAATGTAATATTTATGAGAGTTGCCTATAGAATTCTAGAGAATGGAAAATCAAATGTGGAAAAGGAGAAGCTATCAAAACTTTGAGAAGTTATAAGGTTTTCTTCACAAAGAAAGATGCAAAGAACAATTAACTCTGATTCCAAGATTTTAAAAGTTTCATGGAAGAGATGGAAAATAAACTATATTTTAATTGGGCTTTGCTGTTCAGCAAAAACTGGGCTAATTTATTTTAAAAATCTATTTTTATTTTAATGTAGATCAAAGCAGGCTTACATTTGTGTAATTTTGATTATGTATGAAGGAAGTTTACTTAAATAAATAACATAAATAAATGTATAAAGGGAGTTTTTGAACTATGTAGCATGATAAACTAAAAAAAATTATATAGCTAGTCCACCATCTTTTTTTTTTTAGTATCTCCTAATGAAATAAATTCTTTGAATATTCATCTTTAAGTCAGGAAATAAACACTTTCATTTAGTACCACTTCTGTCCTTCACATTCTACTATTTGGTTTATGGTCAGAACACTAATAGCCTTGGAGCTCATAAAGTACAAATTCTTAGTTTCAAAAATGAAGAAATTAATACTCAGAGTGATTAAGGCTGGCCAGGGTCATGTGGGTTGTTTTTGGAAGGGATGAGGAAGAAAGATTTCAAATAATAACTGTACATTAAATAATCTTTTAATTTATCATTTATTTTCATTTATTTCACAAAGATTTGTCAGAATTCAGATATATATTTGGGCTGGGGTATTTTATAAGCAATTTTGACATACATAAGAAATATCCTAATATAGATACAAAGGTATTTAAGATAAATATAGATGTATAACATATAAAATAGATCAGATGATCTGCAAAGTATGTGTCATTTACCTCTTCAGATTTTTACCTTGGCTCTTTTTTATTGTCCCTGATAAAGTGACCAAGAGATAGGCAGGGAAGATTCGTCCAATTTGTCCCTGGGAACACAGCAGTCATGAGCTGGGGGGGTGGGGGTGGGGGCCCAGTGCTAACTCCAGTTATTCATTCCAGATGCACTAGTGTACTGGAAACCGAGACAGGGGTCATTTCTCAACATTGGCCACCTGCTCTAAATTAGTCTCAATTTGAATTTTGTTCAGAGCAAAGCATTTATTCTCTCTTTTTCTCAGTGTTCTCATTTGTTAATTTTTAATGTTAAATATTTGATCCTTAGGATTATCAAGGGAATGAAAGTCTAAAACCTCTAATTATGCCTGGCACATAGTAGGGCATAATTAATGTTAAATGCAGAGGTTATTGCTGTCGTTCTGTGTGTTTTCTCATGGAGGGTGAGTAAATATTATGGCTTCTTCCCCATCCTGCTTTTTAGAATTGCATCATTCCCTTGTGGTTCATTTCAGGAAGAACAAATTATTTAATGAAATCATTTATTTTTTTATACTTATAGAAGTCAAAACTTAATCAAATTAGTTGTATAGGTTTTTAAAATGTAACAATTTTAGAAGATATATTTAATGCCAAATTCCAGAATGCATGTATCTACTTCAAGAAGGTGGTGGTTAGGGTTTCATATATTTTAATTTCTAAGATGCATTATTTAACTAGCTTTTGAAAATAAGAAGTAGATGAAGGAATTAAATGAAAAGAAATAGACATGAAGGTACTTAAATAGCAAGATAATTAACTCTCCTGTCATTGTGGACTTAAATATATTTTTTCCTATGTGTAATAAGAGCAATAACACTTCAATGTAATTTGAAAAATAATTTTAAAATTATGTTTGCTTTTGTTCCTGGGCCATGGAATACAGTAATGCTAGAAGGAAGAGTAAAACCTTTGTTTTTTATCCATATATGTGGTACTGCCTCCAAACAGAGCACGTGACATTTATCAGAAAAACAGAATTATTTAAGTAGCTCAGGTTAGTCTTATTCTGGCATTCTAAGTTAGCCATACTTTTTTTTTGATAGGTGTTTTATTGCACAAACAATGAATTTCATGTACATTTGTATAAGAAATAAGAGTCTTCAATGGAATAGGTGATACTGTTTGTAACAAAACAGTTTGGGTAGTGCTTGCCTCTTACTGGTTCATACTTTTTACTAAACCCTAACATAAATATACTACAGCTTAGTAAAGTAATTTCTAGTAAAATGAACCTCTCATAAATATCTTCAGTAAAATCAAATATTTTACCTATTTTACCTTTACCTGAAAAATTACAATTCTTATATTGTTGAAATGTTTTGGAAAGTTCACCTAGAATTGATTCTACAGAAATAGAGGCAAATTATGGCAAACTACTTACAGTGATCTTAAAATGTCTTAAAAGGAAGTTATATGAAATGCAAATGTTTAAAAAAAATGTTAGAAGTCCAAGGAGAAGAATATGGTGAGTGGATTCTCAGAGTGTGGCATTGTAAGTCAATTGTTCCCTTCCATTTCCATTTCTGTTAGGGAAAAAAACAAAACCCTAACCTTAGCAGTTTGGCAACAGTTTCGGTACCAGAGTCAAATCTTCTGATTTTATATCAGAGGATCGTCTTTTTCCTTTCCCTATTACTTTCATTTACGGTGCCAGCTAAGTTGATAATGTCTCTTATCCCTTTCTTTTAGCATCCCTGGGTAAGAGACAACAGCATAGGAAACAAGACTGAAATGCTGAATACTACTTTCAGCAAGCAGGATCACTCTTCTGTGAAATGCAGATGTTAAAAACCCAGTTAATGGCTGATAATGACAAGTCATTGAGCAGATTGTTCTTATGTTGACCATTCATGTTCCAATTTAATGCTTTATTTATTTTGCTAATGTTTGGAGACCTCATGGGAGAGAGTTGTAGGAAAACAATTCAGAATTCTTTTAAGTAAGAGTATGTGCCACTGACTGCCGGGGTCTCTGTTGTATTTGTCATCTGAATTGTCACACCTCTTCAACCAGCAGAAATTGTTTCCTTATGATTTTCTGTGTTTGAATATGCTTTACCAGTTTATACTAACCTTGAAAAATTTTCTTTTTCCCATTTCAAGTTCCACCCAATCTGACTGTTCCACAGGAAAAATCACCTCTGGTCACCAGAGAAGGGGACACAATAGAACTGCAGTGTCAAGTAACTGGAAAACCTAAACCCATCATCCTCTGGTCTAGAGCGGATAAAGAAGTTGCAATGCCTGATGGGTCAATGCAAATGGAGAGTTATGATGGAACACTGAGGATTGTGAATGTATCTAGAGAAATGTCAGGAATGTACAGATGTCAGACCAGCCAGTACAATGGATTTAACGTGAAGCCAAGAGAAGCTTTGGTGCAGCTCATTGTGCAGTGTAAGTAATTTTTTTTTTTCTTTGTGTTCCATGGGGAGACAAGGGAAAAAAGGATGTGATTATTCCTCTAATGGAATTGGGTTAGGATAAAATGTTTCTACTTTGTTACTAGCCAATTGAAACTACAGTTTTCCCTAAATCTGCCTGTTGCTTGAGCTAATACTCATAGAAAAGAACAGTATCAGTGTGTGTGTGTGTGTGTGTGTGTGTGTGTGAGAGACAGAGACAGAGACAGAGAGATAATTATGACAGTATTGTGTGATTGGTTAATGCCAAAGAATCAACAAATGTAATGGTTCAAAACTGGCCATGTTCAATGAGGCAAAGTACAGATGGGAAGTAATTGGTAATTCAGATTACCATACTCTTGTTTTCAGAGTTCTTGTTTGGACTTCCGGCAATTGCATGCACCTTTGCCCACATTATCAACCTATCTCAAAGCATCCCTTTGCTTAAATTGTGGAGACCTAATCATTGAAATGCTATGTTTGCATATCTGAAGTTGTAAGAGTAGATTACATAATTATCTACTAGTATTGAGATAATTCAAATATTAGGTCCTGAATTTTTATTTGATTTTCTTAACTGAAAATGATTTAACTGTGAGAGTTAAATATGATTGATTTTTAACTATTTATATTGAAATCAGTGTTACAGTTCTGACCAAAAAAAAAAAATTGTAGATATTGTGTCCTTTGAATTTGCTTTTAGTATTAAAAGTACATAAATTTCTAAGTGTAAAAAAATATTTAATGATGTCCCTGACATTGGGTTATTAGAGGATGCCCTGGTAACTTGGATGGCAGGTGGTACAGATAATGCCAAAAGAGAAGAAGCAAACTAAACACAATCTGTTCAAACTCCAGTAGTACTGCTCTAAGTTTTAATTGATATACATTTAATTGATATACATTTGTTAAATACGTGGTAGCAAAGTCTAAGAATATGAATGCATTAGATGAAACTATACACTTCGATAAGCAACTATGTTGTTTCCTTTTTATGGCTCTCTAACTCAGAAAATGGAAAATAGAATTTAGTCCAAAAATGTCTCTTTTATGTTAGATTTAAGGATGTTGGCAGATTGGATTAACTGACTTTAAATTGGAAAGAATAATTGAGATATGGAAGGATTATTTTTGGACCTGATAACAAGTTCATTTGTATATGAGTTATGTGAATTGTGGGGAGAGTAACAAAGTTCTGGGCATTGCATAACCATTCCCTGTCTCCATTCTGGAGAAACTCAGATTCCTCTTTGGTTTTGGTCCTGTAAATATGCAAACTGATATTTAACAAATGCCTTGGCTGATTTCCAATTGGTTATGAGTGTGTTTGTCTGTTTCCAAATAATGCAACTTTTATTTTTTAATGTTTTTAAAGATTTTATTTATTTATTTGTCAGAGAATTAGAGAGGGGGAGAGAGAGAGAGCACACAAGCATGGGGAGTGGCAGGCAGAGAAACAGGCTCCCCACCCAGCAAGGAGCCTGATGTAGGGCCTGATCCCAGGATCTTGGGATCATGACCTGAGCTAAAGGCAGATGCCTTACTGATTGAGCCACCCAGTCGCCCCCAAATAATGTAGCTTTTAGAAAGCAAGTTTTATTCAGCCATTCAGTCTAGTTTTTTCCTCACTGGTCTTTATACTTATGATAAGCTCATGGGTAGGAGGTTCATGTGAAAACAGGTTCCAGACAGAAAAAGAAGAAAAGACTTAAAAAAGAGAAACTTCTTAATTCTCGAAAACAAAAACAAAAACAAAAACCTTGCCAGTGACCATAGAGGAAACTGATACAGTTTGAAATACTTTATTGTTGTTGGTAATCACAGAGTTCTGTGCTTCCTCTGGAGTTAGGCGAAAAGCTTTGATGTTCCTAAAGCTATTAGGGCTACTGGTGTTATTCTACTCATATCTCTGTGATGTGATGTGATGTCTGTGAGCTTCTCTGGGGAAGCTCTGATAGAAATAAAAGTTAGGGAATCCATTAGATTCTAGGGAATTTTGAATGAAGGTTTTAAGAACCAGGGTCTCCAAACTCCACAGAATATTCAAACCTTCAGAATTCTGTGAGTGTGTGAATTTTTTCTTTTCTTTTTTTCGTTTTGCTTCTTAATAAGTCCCATAGGAAACATTAAGTTCAGCACAAGATTTAAGAATTCAATCCTGCAGTAGTAGATGAAAATAAATACTGGCATGGTTGTCTCTAGTATCACAGGATGTAATTGACTAAAAGACACCAATAGACATAGGCAAATTCTAGTTCATTTAATGTAAATAAAAAGATCTACATCCCAAAATGACTTCACAGAGCAGGGAATATAATCTAACAGGACTTCCTCTCAGAGGCAAGCTTCCTTGGCCTACGAAGAAGCCAGCTGGGTTCCAATAGCCTTCCCAATTTCAGGTAAGGATGCCATCATGTCTTTCAAGAAGCTCCCTTTCGTGTATTCCCAGTGCTCTTGAAGGATCTGATTATGTGCCTGAGCTTTTGCCAGCTACAAATAACTGTAACAATTCCAGATTATTCCTGAGTGAATCAAATGTTGATTTTCTAGGCACGTAATTCCTGCTAGCAAGTCCAACCTGCATGCGTAACTAAGGCTTATTCCTGCAAAACTTACAATGCAGGAATTTTGATAGTTTTTGAATGATAAACATTCCAACTTTTATAGTGACATCTTAAAAGCATGAAAATAATATGGCATTTGTGCTTAACTTACAGTCATGCTATGTGTGAGAAATATCCATATAAAATACTAAGTTATTTCCCACACGTGTACACACACATCTACATACATATATGTGCATGTATTTATATTATCTTCAGCAATTAGTTTTGCTTTGCCTTATCTATATTTTGTATTCTCAGCACAATACATTTTGCATTATAGTTATTCATTACCCTGCTGAGCAAATGTAAGTTTGGTAATAAATGGAATTAAAAAAAAATATATATATATATATGTATATATATATATATATATATTGCCTATTCCTTGCTTCTTACATGACTGGTTGTTATTATTTAGGTTTCAGGGGTATTTGAGGACTTGTTGCATTGAGTGTGAGACCTGAAAATATTTTAAGTATATGAAGATGTCAGATTATTCTAACACTTATGAAACATCTTTTTTAGGACATGAACTCTATGCTTTAGTTCATTATGATTTCCTTTCTTAAAATGTTTATTACATTGGCAAATTCTGGGACAGTCTATTTTATATACATAATACACACACACATACATATATATGTATATATATATGTGTGATTTTATGATTTGAAATGTAAAAGAATGAAAAAGAGATCTTCATGGTAAATAAGAAATAAACAAAAATCTAGTATCTCTAAGGTACACTTTTTCCTTATTTAGTTTTACTGTGTCCAGTTAAACAATAACCAGATAAGAGGACTAAAGGAGCACAGAAGTTGTTGTATATAAGACTTTGATGAGATTCTAGAGCCTAAATATAAATAGCATATATTTCTCCATAGTCTATAAATAATGGAATACTCCATTTAGTTTAATGCCCTAAATTGCCAAATGAGATTTATTGTTACCTACTGTTGAATAAAAATTATAAGGTAATCATTTTATTAAAACATATTGAATTATTTACTATCTCCAGTTAATTTGCTTCTTCTTAATAGGTGTAGATAAAGAATGATTTAACAAGTGACAGAAGCCTCAAAGTATTTAATGCCATTCTATGTCCTGTTAAGAGTAGCTAAATCACCAAAATAAAGTAGTTTAAATTATTAAGTTCTTGTGCATAGTGCTCATTCCTGGAAACAAAAAAGAAAAAAATTAGTACAATATTTTTAATTTCAACAATTGCCAGCTATTGCAAATGACATGGGCCATGACAGATAGTTACAAATATAATTCTAAAAGTTTGAGAACTAGTGATTTAAAATTAATCTAAAATTTTTAAAAATTGCTAGATGAAACTACAAAGTATAATGTAAAGTTTTTATAACAGATCTTCAAACTTTCAGCCATTACTTAATTTTATGTCCATGTTTTTGGAACTGTATAATAGTTCTTTTTGTAATTTTCCCGCTCATTTTTATTTGAAGCAGATTTATTCTGTTACAGTGGCTTCTTTGAAAATAAAATAGTTATATATGTCAATTGACTCATATCATTTAAAAATCATAGTATGTATGGAGCTTATTTAGCAATACCAGAACAATTTCCTAACAAAGTAACAGTAGTAGAGTAATAAAAATTAAATAATGTATAATTTATTCATTAGAATACTGAAAATATTGAATATTGATTAAATAAAAATACCAATGGATGAATATATTCAAATATATATATTAAAAGAAGAAACTAAAATATGCCTATTTTCTTCCTAAAGGAAATTATTATTTTTCTTTTTTTTAAGTACATAAGCTTTATTGGTATATATATTTTTTACTGTCTTTCTCTGATTGACTTATTTTCTTTAGCATAATACCCTCTAGTTCTATCCACATCATTGCAAATGGCAAGATTTCATTTCTTTTGATGGCTGCATAGTATTCCATTGTGTATATATATACCACAACTTCTTTATCCATTCATCTGTTGATGGACATCTAGGCTCTTTCCATAGTTTGGCTATTGTGGACATTGCTGCTATAAACATTCGGGTGCACGTGCCCCTTTGGATCACTGCATTTGTATCTTCAAGGTAAATACCCAGGAATGTGACTCCTGGGTTGTAGGATAGCTCTATTTTCAACTTTTTGAGGAACCTCCATGCCGTTTTCCAGAGTGGCTGCTCCAGCTTGCATTCCCACCAACAGTGTAGGAGGGTTCCCCTTTCTCTGAATCCCTGCATACATCTGTTGTTTTCTGACTTGTTAATTTTAGCCATTCTGACTGGTGTGAAATGATATCTCACTGTGGATTGATTTGTATTTCCCTGATGCCAAGTGATGTTGAGCACTTTTTCATGTGTCTGTTGGCTATTTGTATGTATTGGTGTATTCTTATATTTGTATTATGTAAGTATACTTTTTTTAAAGATTTTATTTATTTATTTGACAGACAGAGATGACAAGTAGGCAGAGAGGCAGGCAGAGATAGAGAGAGAGGAGGAAGCAGGCTCCCTGCTGAGCAGAGAGCCCGATGCAGGACTCGGGGCTAGATTCCAGGACCCTGAGATCATGACGTGAGCTAAAGGCAGAGGCTTACTTAACCCACTGAGCCACCCAGGCACCCCTATAAGTATACTTTTTTATGTATATGTAAGATATTTAAAAATCTTTTAGTAAAATGTGTATATTTTGAAATATATTTTCTTGGAAATTAGTTGGGGAAGATATATACCACACTGAATGTCACTTTTATTATTAAATCTTCATTATATATATGCACATTTGTTGTACCAACAATACACATTAATTGGAGAAAATCAAATGTAATTTCATATATACAGGGAATCCACACAGACTTGGAAATTCCAGAGACAGTCAGACAGAATAAGATACATTTGTCATTTGGAACTAAGAAGTGGGTAGGGATCTGGGACTTCAAAGAGAAGGAATGCAATTCACAAGAAGATGAAAGGGTCAATATTTGGTAAGCCAATGTTTGTTAGGTCACTGGGAAACAATGGGACATAGGGGACTTCCATTAAAACAGGCCTCACTAGGTTCTTCCCTATCTATCCTAGCCTATGTTATAGCATAATGTAGTTATTTATGGTGATAACTCTCTTCCTGGAACAGGTTCTCTATCTAAATTCTTTGTAGGCAATTGATGGGGGAGATAAAGAGTTTATCCTGAATCTGCTAAGTTTGGATTGTTTTTTAATAACTCAAAATAATCTTCATGCCAAAGTAGCCTGTCTTGGGGTAGCCTGCCCTTTTTCTACAGCTACAAGATCATGGACCTTATAAAGAAAGTTAAATACAGATCAGAATATACTCGAATATCTATGCTTATTATTGTTAGACAACTTACTGAGTAGTTTTCTGTAATGTTGAGATATATAGAATGACTGTGTTGAGTGACCATAACTACTTTTTAGATTTTTTTAAACAGCAAAATTGCTCTGAAAATAACTGTGACTGGAGATTAAAGCTACTACAAGGGAAAGTAACTATTGATTAAAAAAAAGAAACAGGGGAGCAAATTGCCTTCACATAGGAAGATATTAAAGGCTATCCAGAGGAATTTATAAGTGAATGCACAAGAATTTTAACATATTAGCAGAACAACAAAAGGGGCCTCCAGCTTAGTAACCTACTTACCCAGATGCATCTCCTATTTTCCATATTTATTCAGTCTATCCTTTCTCAGCCTTATAGACAAGATAATTCCATGTTGAGTCTTTAGCTAGGCTCCTACTCCTCCCTTCTCCTATTCCCACCAATTCCTCAACTTCTTTTCACTATTCAAGTCCTGACTAAGTCTCACCTCTTTAGAAAGCCTCCTGGTACTTGAGAAAGGCCCTCTTTGATAGTTTTTTGGATATGTGTTTAGTCTGCTCAAGACAACTTAGAACTTCAAAGTAAAACATTGTTTTGAACATATACATTAGATGATATACTTCTTTCAAAAGCATTAGCTATTATTTCATCATCGCCTTCCTCAAAACTCACTTGTCGAATTGGTAGATTCTTGATTACTGATCCATTTCTAGGGTCTCTTTCCTTGGGAAAAGTTTAACACTAAAGCTCTATTTGGTAACACTAAAGGTCTATTGACTCTTATTATTATCCTCTTACTGGGAAACTTTGTAATATACTTCACTAGAATACAGGTTGGGAAAAGCTTTTAAGTTTGCTAAGAATATAATATTTAAACACCTATTTTTCATATTTTAACAATTATTCTTGAATAGAACTTAGCATTTATTATACAGTGTTCTTTTATTTGAATTAAGTGGCTATGCTTTTTTTGTTGTTTGCACCGTTATTAGACATATTAATCAACTGAACACTAAGGTAATGTTAATATTATGAAAACATTAATATTTATTTTATTTTCTCATATCGTACCTTTCCCCTCCCCAAGGTAGTTAAGATCTCTTCTTTGGAAAGAAAAAAAACAATAGTTATATAAGGTGGTGTACAATTTAAACTGTATAAAATAAAACTCTTGAATTTCTACTTCAAGTCAACATGTCATTAATATATCTTACCTCATTTCCCAGTGGATTTAATGAGGAATTTTAATGGAGCCACCTTGAAAACAGATTTGTTTAAACATTTTAGTTTTGTATTACTTCTGAATATTTGAAAATTGAACTTCCCAAATGGGTATGTTATTCTGCAGAAAGCCTTTTTATTTATTTTATTTTTTTATTTTATTTTTTTAAGATTTTTAATTTTTATTTATTTGACAGACAGAGATCACAAGTAGGCAGGGAGGCAGGCAGAGAGAGAGTGGGGGAAGCAGGCTCCCTGCTGAGCAGAGAGCCCCATGTGTGGCTCGATCCCAGGACCCTGGGATCATGACCTGAGGTGAAGGCAGAGGCTTTAACCCACTGAGCCACCCAGGTGCCCCCAAAAAGCCTTTTTAAAATGAATTTACTTTAGCTGAACTGCTCCTGCCATTCCAGGCAATCTTGCTCCCTGTTTTCCCACCCTTCCAGAGAAGATAGGAGAGTAGATAACCATCGAAGGAAGTTGTCAGAGAAAACTGAAACTCTCTTTCTAAGGAGCGTCTCTGTGTACAACACAGATGTGATGTCTCTATTGAGTAATCAAGTACAGATTATCTAGAGAGAAGATAGGTTTATCCAGTACATAGATCATGTAGGGAAAATAAATTCATAATTTTCCTTGTTGTATCTCTGGTGCTATCCTAATGTAGATACAAGCATAGTTTACTATTTAGAAAAAGTTACCCATTAAAAGTTTTGTTTTTAGTATCTATACAAAGAAGCAGGACAGGGACCAGCCAATTTTAGTAGAATGATTAAAAGTAGTCCAACTTTAACCCAGCCAAATCTTGTGTTAATTGATGTTGTCAGTTAAGCACTTACTCCCACCTCTGTAGAAATAGATTCAAGTGAATGATTACAGCATTTCCATAATACTGAAAAGATATTTTTCCTTGAAAATCTTTACATCTGTGATTAAATTAAATGCATTTTGAATGAAGAAATTTTATGCTGTCTCTTTTCCTAGGATCTTGTCCTCACCTCCTCCCTTTCTCATTTTATGGAAGTATATTATCCAAGAGAAGTGAACATAAACACATATATAAATATGTGTGTGTGACAATAAAAATTCTGTGACTCTTTTATCTTTCTCAGTTAAAAACGGATTTACCTCTCCTCCAAAAATAAGTGTGTTCTTCCCAAATACAGAATTTAGACATTTTCTAAATACCATGCTCTTCTCCCATGAAAACAAAAAGGTAATAATAATAATTCATTAAAATAGATAATGCATTGAAGTTTACAATAATATACCCATGAATATGCCTGTGACTTTATCAATTTATTTTAAATAATATACAACCAATAAAATGCTTAGTGCACAGGAAAATATAAAGTAGGCAGAAGACATGGGTCTCTGATTAAGAAAAAAAGTGCTTAAGGATTTCAGAAGTTAGATAACAATGTTAGAAATTGAATGTCAAAAGGCATTTCATTCATCATACATAAAACCAATCATGAAGTGCCAAATCATAGGCCAGTATTGTAAGAGAACGGCATGACTTCCTGTCCCTTCAGCAGAAGACCTATATTTAACCAGTACTCAGTCCACCTGCAAACAAATAGAATTCCTATAGAAATTCAGATTATGTATTGTTAACAATTTTATCTTTAGTGATTATCAATTGTTTGATCCAGTATCAGAGTTTGATATTTAATGGCGCCCCTGATTTTTTTTGTCTTGGCATGCATTATGTTATTTGGGGTTCTATTCTATTGTGTTAATAACTTTTAACCTAAGTAACTCCTTTCCTGTATAACCTACTGGAGGGTCTTCTTAGGTTCAATTATATTCAAACTCACATAGACACATAGGGCATCGAATGCACTTTACAGATATAATATTGGAACCACAGCTTGCCAGCATGTCTTCTCACTCCCCGCTCCTGGGGACACTTGAATATCTGAAAGCATGTTTGATTGTCATGATTGGAGAAGGTGGGATGCTCCTGGCATCTGGTGTATAGAGCCCAGGGATGCCGCCAAATGTCCCAAGGCAGAGGACAAACTCCCAACAAGGAAGTATTCTGCCCAAAATGTAATAATTTGTTGTATGTGGGGGTTATCCTATTAATTTTAAGGCTTTGGGAGGCATTCCTGGTCTCTAATCTTGAGATGCCACCAGCACATCTCTTCTCTTAACAACAACAACAACAAGTCTTCAAATATTGCCAGATGTCCCTTCATGGGCAAAATTACCCGAGGTTAAGGCTCACTACCTACATGGTTCATATAAGAAGCAAGGAGCTGTATATTTTGGGGATGAGGATTCTGGCAGAATCCTCTGCCCCACAGGAACCAATGTCTCTTGTAACAAACCTATAGACACAACCTCTAGTACCTGAAGTTATAGTCACCACACTAAGCTCAAAGCTGTGGCATACTATTAGATAGGATTCCTCTATTCCTATTCCTCTCGATCCAGGAGCAATTCCATACAGAAATATTGCCTAAAATCATAGTTGATGTTCTTCCCTTGTCAAGTTATGAGGAAAGCAGAGCAGAACTTTAAAAGAAGGTCAGATTCTTGTGCAGCAGGGAAAAGGGTTTTGTCATCCTTTCAAATGCATCTACTCTCCATCTGCCATGTTTAACTTTCTTAGTAATTCTTTTGCTTTAGTACTTTCTTTCATTTGATCATAATAATTACCGCCGTTGTGTGTACTGAGCAAGTATGTTTCCAACATACCTTACTTTTTTTGCGGGGGGGGGGGACTCATCTTCTGTGAACTGCTGTGTCTATATTCTTTCTTTGTAAGTTTTTTGGCTTTGTATCTTGGTTTGGGAAGGAGTAGCTGTATTTCATGCTGTTCCATCAAATCATTTGATCTCTTATGAATTCCTTTCTTCTGGCAAATGAGTATTTCCTTGAAGCCTTAAAGATTCTAGTAGGAAAAAGCAAAAGTTCTTCAAAAGGAAACTTTGAGACTTAAGCTGACCGTGCATTGAGAAATTGAAAGAAATTCCCTCTTGATTTCACACTTATTAGACTTACTTTAAATGTGGAAATTACTCTTTCTTCTTAATTCCAAACAATTTTCAAAGAGAAAAAAGTCAAGTACGTTTCTTGAAAATTAGTGAATATGTGGATTTTGTTCTTTAATATTGTTTCTCATTGAATGGAATAAAATATTTTCCTTGAGAAAGATTATTATGTAGCTTGAGAAGCAGGGTTTGTTTTGTTGTTTTTTTTTCAATTAAAGAAAGGTTTAAATTTTAAAAAATTAACCAAGCATGGGACATATTAAAAATTAAGCTGGAATTGAAAAAATACTTAAGAAAAATGAAATGCAGTTTCTTAGCATTTTAACTATTTGCATTGAAATGTATGAAATGGCAGGGGTGCCTGGGTGGCTCCTTCAGTTAAGCAGCCAACTTGAATTCAGCTCAAGTTATGATTTCAGCTCAGGTTATGATTTCAAGGTCCTGGGATTGAGCCCCCTGCCCCACTTTGGAGCTCTGTGCTCAGCAGGGAGTCTGCTTGTCTGCCTGAGGATTTCTCCCCCTCTTCCTGTGCTCCGCCTCCCCCATTCAGGCACACTCTCTCTCATTCTCAAATAAATAAATCTGTAAAAAAGTACGAGATGACCAAATTATTCTGATATTCCTTCAGTAATTCTTAGTTGCACTGTCTGTCAGTGTCAAGATTTTCTTCAGTGATTCTAGTATTTGAAGAAAAATGTTCTTAAGCACAAGCTAAATGTTTTATGTACAACACAGAATGATAAATATAATATTTATTGCTGAGTTAAAAGATTTAAGTAATCTGAGTATGTGAAGTTTTCACTGTAAATACTGACTTGAAACCCTAAGGCACAAATGTATGCAAACATTTAAAGAGATACAAATGTGTATGATGCATGTCTGTCTGCCTATCCTCCTTTCTATCCATCCCTCCATCAATCCATCTGTCTGTCTCAATGTTGACTTCATGCAAACTGCATGTTTATTGAGGGAACACTCATTAATGTATTTTTCTTCTTTACCTTTTATGGTGCCATGTGTGCTAGTTCTGTTTTTATCTTCCACTCATGTCTTTTTTGTTTGTTTGTTTTAGAGAGAGAGAGAGAGCACATGAGCAGGGGAGAGAGCAGAAGGAGGGGGGAGAGAGAATTTGAAGCAGGCTCCATACTCAGCACAGAGTTTCATACACAATTCCTTTTTTTTTTTTTAATTTATTTATTTGTCAGAGAAAGAGGGAGAGAGAGCGAGCGAGCACAGGCAGACAGAGTGTCAGGCAGAGGCAGAGGGAGAAGCAGGCTCCCCGCTGAGCACGGAGCCTGATGTGGGACTCCATCCCAGGATGCTGGGATCATGACCTGAGCCGAAGGCAGCCGCTTAACCAACTGAGCCACCCAGGCGTCCCTCCATACAAAATTCTTATCTCAAAACCGTGAGATCATGATCTGAGCTGAAATCAAGAGTCCAGTGCTTAACCGACTGAGTCACCCAGGCACCCCACCACTCATGTCTTTATTTCTATTTATTCTTCCTTTCTCCAAATCAGGTTTTGTTCCTATTGTTCCATTGTTCTCTTAATCCGCACTCCCTTGCTTGGTAATATAAGGTCTTAAAACATGACTCTGTACAAATCTTCCCTGCATTTGTATCTGAGGCATTCAGCCAGCTTCTATGAATTTCAACTTCATTTCCTGATTTATTCTAAAATCTAATGTAACGAAAATTAAATTTGTAGTGATTCCTTAATTATTTTTTTCCTCTCTTGAATTCCCTGCCCCACCTAAAAAGATCTCTCCCCTCTCTGTTATGAGAGTCCTCATTTATCTTTTTTTTGCCCGCAACATGCATCTAAAAATCATGATATTGGATTCTATTAGAGACCTGGTTTAAATTCCAGCTTTGCTACTTTAACTATAATTTCTCTCAGTGTTCCTTTTCCGTATCTCCCATGATTGCGATTTACTTTCATCCATTATCTTGCACATATTTCTGAAAACTGAATTAAATGATGCCAAAAGGTGTTTAGCCTAGTGTTCTACATATAGACAGTATTTCCTAATCATTAGCTCTTACTTATCAAAACCTTCTCAGAATCCATTCCTGCCTCTCCAGTTCGACTGTCGTTTTCAAAGCTAGACCCTTTCATGTCCTGCAAGAAATTCCTACTATTTTTCCCACCACTGATCTTCCCTTTCCCCCTCAGAATACTGATGTCAGAAGAGCATTCCCTTATGAGTAGGAACACTTTCAGTTGCAAGTGACAGAAAATTCTTATCTGACTGTTACAAACAAGAAACTGTAGTAGGTTCCAGGAACTTAAATATTAACATCTTCTCAACCATCAGCTTGAGTTTCTCATTGTCTGCTTTATATTGGTGGTTCTCATTATTTCTAGGTATACCTGAGTGGGGGAAAAAAAAAAAAGGTGCTCTTTTTTGCCTATCATCCAAGGATTAACTCCAGTGGGATATGATTTACTTGGCTTAGGTAGCCATTCTCTAAAGCAAAGGCATGACTGCAGCATTCATTATTACCTCTTTGTTTAGAAATTCTACATAGCTACTCATTACTTACGATTCAAAGTTCAGACTCTTAGATTGCAAACAGGACCCTCCACCCATCTCTGAGATAATATACCATATTCCACTCAAGGTGAACAGTTCATTATCTATGTACTTTTGAATTTGGTACTTTTCATAATTTCATTTTTCCCCCCATGAATATGCTTGAAGTCACCTCTCTTAAACCTAATATTTACCATTTTTAAGGCAAAAGTTAAATGCCATTTCTCTCATAAAATTTCTCTCTGAAAACTCCAACTATGTCTAATCTTTTTATCCTCTAAATTGACATCTTTTTTTCTGAACTTAGCAATTTCAGCATCCTACTCCTAAATTATATATATGAGATATCTATATATCTCTCTATCTTTCTAACTATAGAGATATAGATGTGTTTTCTTTTCTCTCTTTTATCTCTCCCTCATAAGAGAATGTAAGTTTTTCCTTTCCTGAGTCATAATTGCATCTTCCAAAAGGACCTAGGTCAGTAAGTGCATAAACTAATGAATTATTTGAAATATGTACTTCTGACTTTAGACATGTTTTTCAGTTGCTGTTTTGTTAATGAAGATATAACACCACATCACAGTTTTTACTATAAGTATGAATATGGGTACACTTCTAGGGGAGAAATAGACTGTAAATTTTAAGATAGGTTCTGATTCTGTCACCGGTTCTAATTCTAGCTGTTTTTAATGTGTGGCTAACTCTGTCTCTACCACCAATTTCCTTATGCAAGTGAAGAATTTAGTACCATGATCTCTAACTAATCATCAAGTTTGAAACTATTACCAACAAGTGTCTGATTTATAATTAATGCATATATCACAGAGAATACATATTTTATTAGCCATTTCAGGAATCTCCTAGAAACTGCTTATTTGAATTAAAAAGAGGCATGATGACATTTCATAGCAACAAGTTCTCAGTGTTAAAATGTCTGTTTTAGGTGAAAGATGAGTAAGAAATAAAAAAGATAACCTGAAGACAAATAACACATTAATTATATCTTGTTTACATCTGTTGCATCTAGAGAAAATACACTTGAAATCATGGAAAAAGCATTCTTTGTATAGGTAATGACAAGATTTTTGTGCTGTAAATTAAAATTTTTGAAGTTTATCAAACAGATTGTCCTTGTGAATTTTACCTGAATCTTTCCTTTGTTTGGTTTCTGATGAAATTCACCTTAAAAAAATAGCAATGATCGGTAGGTACAATACGGAATCCATATACTGGTCCAAATATCATGCATACAAATATGTGTTATTCTGCAGTTACTTATTTTTAAAGGTTGTGTATCCACCGTCTTATTAAGGATACTGCTATTTTGTTCCTTCCTTAAAACACACACATACACACACACACACACACACCCCATAAGAATACTTGTTCAAGCAACTTAAATTATTTTATTTTTGTTTGTATGTCTGTTTCTATGTAGATATCCTTTGCAGCTTATCTGTAAAGAAAATAAATTTTACAAAGCAATGGAAAGATATGGTAGCTTGGAAATTAGGACTTTTTTCTCAAACACCATTTCATCTCAAATGCCTAATTTAAAAATTAGACTGCCTGTTTGCTTTAGCAAGAAGCTTTTTCAAAAAAGTTTCTGAGCCTTTTTTTCTTCAGAGCAATCTGTTAAAAAGTTCTGCTTCCAGTGTTTAAATATATTAGATGAGTTCGTTTGTGTAAGAAAACCCAGTTGGTTCAGCATACGCATTAGTATTTATCTGGAATTGAAAAAGATTTTAATTGAAATGGCCATTTGACCTTAAACAATATGAAAAGTAGCATTTAGTAAATGATGTGATGGCCCTACAGTCTGTGTTTTGGTTCCCTTCAGAAGTCTTGGGAAAACATGATTATTTTCTGAGGCAGCTTCTGAACCATCTTACCTTCAGAAGATTTCTCTTCCTCCTCCCTTCTTGTCCTCTCCCTCCCTTCCTACACACACACACACACATAAACACACTTTTAGAGAGTTATAATTTGAGTCTATTGCTCCTTCTTTGAAAATGGAATACACCTTGTCATTTGTCTGTTTTCAGCAATCAGACTGGTTTTCTCTAGAATTCTGTATGAGAAATTCTTGAACTTTCCCCTTTTTTGGATGAATACCATGCCATCCGATGCTGTTGAGTACACTTGATCCCATTTTGCATCTTAACCTTAAGCCTTAGGTTTTGACATTGATGACTAAATAAGCTAGTGTTTCTTTAGGATCATATCTGACTTTAACCTCCAAACCTAGGCTCATCTAATATTTTGATATTTCATGAATTCATTTATAGAATTGCTTAACCCTACTGTGCTTATTTTTATGATTTTCAGATAGAGAGTTTTCCATAAATAAAATAAGTTTGGCAATCTGTATATGCATTTTATTTTGTTGACACTCAATCTCGAGGTAGTGCCTTGAAATTTCAGGTTTCAAGTTAAGTGGGGGCCTGAAATCTTGGGTTCAATCTGTCCATAAAATTCAAGTAAATTTCTGCATTCATCTGTATATACTAAAATTAATAGTAACAGAAATGCATATTATTTCCCTTTTAACAGTAGTAATGCAACATAAATTCAGTTTAGGTATGATACAGGTTTTCTGAAGTGTTTAATTCCTTTTACCATATTGATGGTAATTTTACTTCATTTTTCCATAAAAATGTTGATTGTTAACAAATGCTTTTCCACTTTGTTAAAACATTAACAGCATAACAATAACAAATTGGTGAACTGACTTAAAAACTAAAGCCAAATTACAAAAGAACATCTACTTGTAGATATTTTTCATGTGTCATCATGATTGTTTTGTATACTTCCTTTTTTTTTCTAATTCTGTCAAAATAATGACCATTTTTCCTGCGCTATAAGCTCAAAATATTGGCATTGCTTTGATTCTTGGCATAGTTGTGTTTAATTTATTGTTAAATGCGTCATTCTTTTCCAAGGTAATGAAACTATCTCTCTCTCTGCTCTCTCTTTCACATGTGAATCTGGCCATCCCACCTGAAAACAGTGTTTATAATATAACCTTTTATTTCTCCACATTCCTTTCTTTACTTCATTCCCTTGCTTGACACCAGTTTATGCATTAGCATCTTGGTTGTTAAGCTATAGCTACAAATGATCTCCATAGTTTGACCTACCTCCTCCCATTGCTGTGATCACCTCTGCTGCTTGCAAGCGTTGTGATGTTGGCTATGGGCCTTTGTCCTTTCTTCCCACCTTTTACCACTGAGGAGTCAGTTGTTCTAAAGAGCCTTTCTTTTCTCTCTCTCTCTCTCTCTTTCTTTTATTTTTTTGAAAGTACATTATATGTGTCAGTATATTTTAGTTTGTGCAGCATCACTAAGTCTATAAAATTGCTTAAAGTATGTGTGTGTATATGTTTAGCATACTTTTTTGAAGAAAAAGACATAGACAACGTTTGAATAGTTGGTGTAGCATTATAATTTGGGAGCTAATGGTCTGTTCATGAAATTTAACTATACTGAATAAGACCTTCTGAACTTATGCATTGCAAGTACTTTTTTCTTATTTTTTTCTTTTTCATTTTTTTTTAAATTTTATTTATTTGACAAAGAGAGACATAGCAAGAGAGGGAACACAAGCAGGGAGTGAGAGAGGGAGAAACAGGCTCCTGCTATGCAGGGAGCCTGATGTTGGGCTAGATCCCAGGATCCTGGGATCATGACCTAAGCTGAAGGTGAGTGTTTAATTCTGAGCCACCGAGACACGCCTTATTTCCATTTTTAATTTAAATTCTAGTTAAGAGGTAGTGTTAACTAACTCTTATTTTCTTAAACAATTGCTTTTTGTTGTCTGCTCGGTGGGACACCACATTTACTTATTTATCTTCACTCTGAGTATTCAGATGGGAATGCTTTAATTAATTCGGTCAATAACTACTGATAGTCTACCAATTTTTGTTCTAGCAAAAGGAAAATTTCAATAAGAAAGAAAGTCTGTATGCTAGATATAATGTAGAACCAGACAAAAACTTCTGCATGAGTGACCCAATGTATACTACATGAGCACAGAAGAAAAGGTGGTGGTAGCTAATTATGGTTTTCCCTGAGAGTGTGCATGTTTGGTACATAGTTTTACAATCGAGTTCACCAGTATTGACAGATATGGATATGAATGTATACAAAGATTTTCCCCAATCTTCTCATTTCATTTTGTTCTCTCAACTTAAACTTCTTTTTTTTTTAAGATTTTATTTATTTATTTGACAGATCACAAGTAGGCAGAGAGAGAAAGGGGGAAGCAGGCTCCCCACTGAGCAGAGAGCCAGATGCTGGGCCCAATCCCAGGAAGCTGAGATCATGACCTGAGCTGAAGGCAGAGGCTTAACCCTCTGAGGCACCCAGGCGTCCCTCAACTTAAACTTCTTTAAAAAATGGGTTGAGCCCAACAATTAGCTAAGAGAACTTTCTAGCCTGTCTCCCTAATATTTCAGGAGGGTGCCTCGATTCTTCTTTAAATCTCACTCTGAATTTTTCCTGTGTGCTTAACATCTACTCCACTGTCTTCCCTCCCTTAGGAAATTTTAATTTTCCCCACATGTAATTTCACTGAGTGGACACAGACTCTTTTTAAGAATTTCCCCATAGCAGCCAGTATAAATAAGGCTGAGAGGCAGAACAGATAACTAAACGAAACTGGGGGAGGGGGCAGATTAGAGATGGAGATACTGAGAATGAACTGTCAGTGTTTCCAGATAGCCATTATTAATATTTCTTTCAGATAGGTTTAGATCTTTCCATAATTCCCATTTGGCAACATCTTCACATTCTAACCCTGAGCCACTGACAGAAAGCATAACTCATATATATCTTACTTACAGTGTATAGTAATACTTCTTTTCATGGTAATGATCTCTTTTTTAGACTGTCCTAGTAAAGACTAGTAAAAGTGTTTCTTTTAAAGGGAAAAGAAAGCCAATTATTCCAGCAAAAATATATGATGTTTCTCAGGATCTATCAATCTAGCCTTCAAAACTACATTTTTTACTTTCCTTCTTGTGTGGTTGTGTAAATATTTGTTTCTGTGTGTACTGGTGTGTGTTTGCATATATTTGTGTGTGTGTATGTGTGTGTGTGTGTGTGTGTATGTCTATAGAAGTGCATATCAAAGATAAAGTAGGTAAAGTACATTGGGAAAAGAACAGAGAATAATAAACGCCATTAAGTGTTGAGTCTGAAATTCAACAGTGATAAAAAAAGGTAATACCAAAAGCAAAGGTGACATTTTTCTTGGGTGGCCTCTTAAACAATGCGACATCAGGTAGGTCCTATTTCACGCATGTTTTAAAAGTCATTAGGAGCAATATTCAGATCTAAAGGAACACAGAATGGTAATGCTAATTCACTTGTGTAGAATCCTTCCCTTAAACTTTGAGAGCCTCTACTTCCCGCATTCCAGAGCAAGTAGACACAGAGTGTGTCTCTAATAAGTGAGAACAAAAGAAGACATTTTTTTAAGATTTTATTTATTTGACAGAGATCACAAGTAGGCAGAGAGGCAGGCAGAGAGAGAGAGAGAGAGAGAGAGGAGGAACCAGGCTCCCTGCCCAGCAGAGAGCCCGATGTGGGACTCGATCCCAGGACCCCGAGATCATGACCTGAGCTGAAGGCAGAGGCTCAACCCACTGAGCCACCCAGGCACCCCAGAAGATTTTCAGTAGTTTTCTTTTTCAATGTTATGTGGAATTTTAAAACTGTTTTCTTAAGAAATCATGTGAATATTTTCTCATCTTTTCTTTTTTCCCCTGAATGTGGGAGATTGCATGTATGTATATAAATGTTTAAGCTCTGATTTTAGGGTCTGGTTAAATCCTGAGGCTGTGTCGTGTTTGTCTGGTTTCTTGGTATGGTTTGTTGGTATCTCTTTCATGCATAGTTGGACATAATATAAAATTAGAAGATATTTTACTACTCATATATTTTTCCTTCATGATTTAAAATACTGATTAGTGGAATATTTTAAATTTCTCCCTCAAAAACAATGCACTTGATCTTAGCCAAAAGGCTGAGAAGTGATTCAAAAATAGTGCCAAAAATATTCATGTAACTTCATTATATATAACTGGATCTAAATTTTATTCCTTTTCTTTGTGTAAGTGTAGATTAATTCTTTTTGACCCTTTGGGTAGAGCTCTTTAATGGAACTAGGTTTCCCTAACTAGATCTAAAATAGAACCTGTCTCTATGGGCAGCAAAAGAGCATGAAGTCGGGAAATGTTTTCCTTTGATAAGCTTGAAAAGTCAATTTCAAGGATAAAGTACCTTGATAAAAGTGAATCAGACTAGATAAACACAAATGGAAAACAGGAGAAATAGAGACATAAATAGATATGTGGTTTCTCCTACTTCTCCTAAATAAGAAAGGCAATTAGATATAAAATGCAGGTGTTTTACAAGATGTAAACATTAAAAAAGAGAGTGACAAAAAAAAATAGAATGTGAAAAAAAATAGTAAAAACTACTACAAATGAGAAAGATAACAATGTTTTAAGCAAGTCTTTCAGAGACATTTAATCTGTGAGTTATATAAAATTTCAATAACTGTTAATTTTGAACCTATCCTGGTGTATTAACAAAGATGTCAGAAGTTTAGATTCTTACTTTGGTTTCTTTAATTATTCAATTAGAAGTATATAATTAAAGGAAAATTAATTATGATAAAATTTCATTTAAAAAGTACCCATGCTTGCAATAGTCTCTGAATTAGTAAATGTAAGCAGTTGAAAAAAATGGGATCCAAAGGACAATTTTTAGACTCTTTCCACTATATCTCCTGTTGACTAGATACTTTTAAAATATGTAGTTAAAGTTATGAAAATTCTTTAAAGTTTTAAATGGATTTCTGTCAAAATCCTACCAGCAATGTTGTATCTCCGCCAAACAAACTTAACACACAGGGCCATTTAATGCTTTACTGGTGCTACATTAGTGGTTAGTCTGTGAGACTCCTTTTTACATCTCCAAACTACTTAATTTTCCAAAAAATTCTGATTTCTTAGGTTTCTGTAATTCTCAATTTTGGGAGTTCATTCTTTTACCTATCTAGATTTATGAATATCATCTCAGACTCCTCATCCCTGAAGCTTATGCTACATTCTTTTCTTTGCATCTCAGGTGTTAAGTTCAGACCCTCCTTGCCTCTTTTTTACCCTTGCTTTAGTCCTGCCTTCAATTTCTGGGATTTCAAACTATTGGGTTCCCATGTTTCTCATTTTCTCAAAAACTAATTATAAACCCTTTAACCTGGATTTTTGGTCCCATGTTGTTTGCCTCAAGCTTCTCAGCTATTACTTTTCTACACATATGTGGACAACTCCATTTTCATGGCTCTTGTTTTCATGCTTCCACCCATTTCTCTTGTTAGGTATTGTTTGATTTGTATCTCTCCTTTGCTCTTTTACCTAATAGAACACCTGGCAAAGTACATGCCAACTCCTTCAAGTTACTTACCGATCCTCTCCGCTGAAATATGATCTGACTCTAAACCCAAGTTAACAATGAAAACAAAATAAGTAATAATAAAAACAAGCGTTTGTGAAACACTCAGTTTACAAATACTGTAGTAAACGATCTTTTTGCATTATTTGACTTAGTCTTTAAGTCACCCCACAACTGTACATCATGTATTTTTATATTCGGTTGTGTGTTTATTTGAGGCCATTATGTCCCTTTTCTAACCTAGAAACCGTAAGCTAATCAAAGCTTGTTAAAAGTAAGGCCATGATTGATTCATCTTTGTACTTTCTGCTATAGACATTTCAGTGTTAAGCACTCAATTGGTATTTGGAAAAAATATATAAAATGATTAAATTAAAATGTAAATCAGTGAACAACACCCACCCTGAGAATTCAGACTCTGCAGTGTATATTTGGACTGATTTATCATTTGCATCATGAATGCTGATTCAATTGATCATTTTAATGACAAGTCAATTCATTTTATGTAGTTCCCTGTTCTCACAAACAGCTCTACTCACCTCATTGAGAAGAGATTTTTCAGGACATTTTTAATGAATCTCTTCTTTACATCAATTTTTAAATTTTTCACTACTTTACTTTTGTATTTTTTCTCTGATCTTACCATCCTACACAATTTAACACAGTCATGTACACATGGAGATTGAAGAAAACATCAGTATCTTAATGTTAAAATCAAACAAATGTACAAATGACTAAAAAGCTAATGTAATATAATTCAAGAAGGTGCTGATGAAAATAGCATATGGTCGGAATGCCTGGGTGGCCCAGTTGGTTAAGCATCTGGCTTCGCTCAGGTCATGATCCAGGGTCCTAGGATTGAGTCCTGAGTTGGGCTCCCTGCTCAGCGAGGAGCCTGCTTCTCCCTCTCCCACTCTCCCTGGTTATGTACTCTCTCTGACAAATATATTAAAAAATAAATATATTCATATATTCATATTCATGCATATATTTACATACATATATGAAATAGCATATAGTCAACTGAGAAAATTGGCAAAGATGGAACTGAGAAAAATTGTGTAATTTCATTTCTACTTTTTTTTTTTTAAAGATTTTACTTATTTATTTGACAGACAGAGATCACAAGTAGGTAGAAAGGCAGGCAGAGAGAGAGGAGGAAGCAGGCTCCCTGCTGAGCAGAGAGCCTGATGCGGGGCTCAATCCCAGGACCCTGGGATCATGACCTGAGCCAAAGGCAGAGGCTTTAACCCACTGAGCCACCCAGGCGCCCCTCATTGTTTCTACTTTTAAATGATTTGAAAATATATCCCATTGAGAAAAAAAAAGCTAATTATAATTAATTGCAATTTACCCTAGGATTAAATTGTCATTGTTAAAACTAGTAAATGTTATTATTATCTTAACAGAATTAAGTTATGTGATGTTGATATTCTTTACTCTTTTTCAGAACTTTCATGTCGATTTTTATCATTGTTATATAGTATTATAAATATACTATTGGAGCACCTGGGTGGCTCAGTTGGTTAAGCCTTTAGCTCAGGTCAAGGTGTTGAGATCCTGGGATCAAGCATCATGTCTGGCTCCCTGCTTAGTGAGGAGTCTGCTTCTCCCTCTCCTTCTGCCCCTACCCTTCCACATCCCGCCCATGCTCTCTCTCTCAAATAAATAGACTTTTTAAAAATCTTTAAAAAAACCCCACACTGTTAAAACATATTTGCATATAGCAGAGGCAACTTATTTTAAATATCATGCATTTTCCAACCAATGATTATTGTCAACATGACATTAAAGAAATTTTAAAAGTTATGCTGGTGAAAAACTAATGGACTCTCCATATGTAGTTAGTGGATACTGGAAAAAATTCATTTCCAGAACTCCCAATACACTGCTTTGAAACATTTTGATGGAAGAGTCTGTGGGCCAGATATAATATGTAGGTTCAATAGAATCACCTAACAAAATTTTCTAATCCCTTCTCAACGTAAAAACAGAATATAGATTTATTAAGTTACCCTCTAAAAGTTCATTTACAAGGCAATATTTAAATTTCAGAAATATGTCCTCAAAGAAATAATGTGATAAATGGTATGTACATGAAGACAGTCTGTATCTATATCTGTATCTATATATCATGTTCATGAACCATAGCAAGGGCAATGTTATTTCAAAGTCCTAGTTCTAATTTTGTATTATGTGGATAGTAAACACTTTCTTTTTCTCCCAGAGCACCAATTATGCACTAGTTTAAGCTTTTTTATTTCTTCTTCTTCTTCTTTTTTTTTTTTTTTGGCATGTTTCTATCTTCTTTCTGATTACCTTTGTCTAGCTCCAAATTACTTTTTTCCTTCTGATGCTAAAAAATTATCTACTACCAGGCGCCTGGGTGGCTCAGTGGGTCAAAGCCTCTGCCCTCTGCCTTCGGCTCAGGTCATGATCTCAGGGTCCTGGGATTGAGCCCTGCATCTGGCTCTCTGCTCAGCAGGGAGCCTGCTTCCTCCTCTCTCTCTCTCTGCCTACCTGTGATCTCTGTCTGTTAAATAAATAAAATCTGAAAAAAATGTATATAGTAGGCAAAAAAAAATTATCTACTACCTTTTTCTTCCAAAATAAATTTCCAATCACCAACTTCAAATACTCTCTCAAAATAAATGAAATGTAAATTATAAATTAATAAAACATAACTCAACTTGCTTAGTGTACATGAACATTAGTAAGAAATAAATCTGACTAAATTAATTTTTATGTCCATGACTTACATTAATTAATTATAATGAAATGCTTTCTTTTCAAAACACCAAGCTTGATTAACACAATATTTAGGTGGTGAACAAAAGGAAGTTAAACTTTCTAAGAATTGAATGAGTTAAATGAAGACAATTCTATCTAATTCTTTATATTCAATGACTAGAAAAATTTAGATTTTGCATTATAGTCATGCCATAATGAATAGTTACCTCTACTCATCCTCACCTAATATTCAAAGTGCTGTGGACAACAAAACTGGATTATTAAGATACAGTTATGAATGAGGAAATTAGTTCCACAACATGCAGATTTAAAGGAAAAAAATTTATTTGCTTACTAGAATATGTCAGAAAGATGAATTCTGTGCTTATTTTAACCAAATAGATGCTTCAGTATTCCACCTCAGAGTGTATACATTTAGCTTTACTGTCTAGAAATTTATATTATTTTTTGTATCTTATTTAATTTCCTTCCTAAGAAGATTTCAAAAGCTTACTTGATTAACTTATTTCTTTAGACCTGTTCAAAAAGCCTATCTCGAGCATCTGCCATGTCAGCAATTGGACTAAGTGCTGAGAATGCGAAGGTTATTGAAGTCTAATTCCTGTCCTTAAAAATTTCCTGTCTGGGTGGGTGGTCAGAAACAGGCATGGATCATTTGTGTGCTAGTTGGTGAAGGGATGGGTTCTACAGGGACCTGATCATTGGTGGAGAACTTTAACAGAGATTCAGTCTTGCCTAGTAGAAGGAGGGACTCAGAAATCTTCCTTAAAATGAAGTGTAAGCTGGGTTTTGAAGGATGTCCAGGACTTACTTGGTTGGGAAGGGTGGAAAGGGTAGAGAAACCAGCATGAGCAAGGCTCAGAAAACTGGACAGCATGCTGCATGTGAGGGACAGGAAGTAGACTCAGTATTGCAAGAGTGAAAATTAAAGACCAAAGAGGCATAGCTAGAGAGATATGAGAGATCAAGTCATGGTATGCTCCCTCTTGTGGCTTAGCTAAATGGCTAACTGTCTCTTCCTACTGCTCTTGTGGCTTAGCTAAATGGCTAACTGTCTCTTCCTACTGCTGTCCTCTCTCCCTGAGAGACTCAATTCAGATTTTTTTTTTTTTTACTTATATAGCACGAATTTATTTATCATGGTTCTGGAAGCTGGGAAGTCCTAGATCACGGTGCTGCTTATTCTTTTTCCCAGAGAGGGTCCTCCTCCTGACTTGCAGGTGCCTCCTTCTTGCTGTGTCCCCACAAGGCAGAGAGAGGGGGAGCTCTGACAGACTCTACCTACTATTTTGCTGATGTTCTAGGACAGATTTCTTTATGTAGATTTTCTTTTTAAGTTTACCTTCCTTTTATTTGAATATAGTTCAATTCATATTTATAATAAGCTCTTGTTCTTCTTTTTATTCCAGTTGTATTGAGATATAATTGACATTCATCACTTTGTAAGTTTAAGGTGTCTGAAATAATGGTTTGACTTTTTTTTTTACCTTTTGGTAAATACCTTTTTAAAACTGTTACTATTATTTTTATTATTTTATTATGTTATGTCACCATACAGTACATCATTAGTTTTTGATGTAATGTTCCAAGATTCATTGTTTACATATAACACCCAGTGCTCCAATTCTCACCCACACCTGATCAGATTCAGTAAGTATGTCCAGTAGGGAAAATTAAGTGCACAGCTTACCAGGAAAAAAATAGAATCACAATTTAATGTTGTACAAATAATGCTTTCATTTATATCACATTGATCATAGCTAAACAATTCTGAAATCCTACTCATCATAGATCTTTTTTTTTTCTTTAACTTGGTAATACTGATAGAACTTAAAATGTCTGCTCATATGTACTTAGCAGGAGAAAAGTATATATTGATTAAATGTTAAAGATTGGGAAGCAACAGGCCAGGGAGGCCAGTTAACAAGTCCATAATTACCAAAGGAGACAGAAAAGATTCAGGTAATGCGATCCAAAAGACACATGTATAAAGAGTGGTCAAACTGAGATCAACTTTATTTGTGTTTCTTTTCTAATAGTGACCTTAAGAAAAAACATAACATATTAAAATAACCAACTTTATTAGGACATCTAATTATATTTGAACATTTCCATAGTATGTTATTACTCCAATGCTTATTCGAGAAAAGAGAATAATCTAATACATAAGTTAAAAACGGTTGTAGTGGCAGCTCTATTTATGTTAATGTAAACTGATTTGTAGGGCTATTTGTATTCTATAATATTCTATTTTATTTGTCTATTAAATGAATGTTACATTAAATTGCATTACCTGATTAAGTAAACTTAACCTGGTGATATTTGCTAGGAAGTTTGATTTATGAGTTGTGAATGGGAATATTTTTTATAGTTCCATGTTATTAGATTAAAAAAGAAATATGTATGATACATTAGCTTAGTGAAATAAGTCAATCAGAGAAAGACAACTATCATATGATATCCCTGATATGAGGAAGTGGAGATGCAACATGGGGGACTAGGGAGGTAGAAAAAGAAGAAAAGAAATAAGATGGGATTGGGAGGGAGACAAACCATAAGTGACTCTTTTTTTTTTTAAGATTTTATTTATTTATTTATTTATTTGACAGATAGAGATCACAAATAGCAGAGAGGCAGACAGAGATATAGGAAGGGAAGCAGGCTCCCCGCTGAGCAGAGAGCCCGATGCGATGCAGGGCTCGATCCCAGGACCCTGAGATCATGACCCAAGCCAAAGGCAGAGGCTTTAACCCACTGAGCCACCCAGGTGCCCCCATAAGTGACTCTTAATCTCACAAAACAAACTGAGGGTTGCTGGGGGCAGGGGGATCGGGAAAGGAGGGTGGGGTAATGGACATTGGGGAGGGTATGTGCTATGGTTAGTGCTGTGAAGTGTGTAAACCTGGCCATTCACAGACGTACCCCTGGGGATAAAAATATGTTTATAAAAAAAAAAAAAAAGATATGTAGATACTAGTTTAATTTGATGAATAAGATTTAATGATTAAAGAGCTAAAATGTGCCGAGGGAGAAATAAACCTGTAAACTAACACTTAATTAGGAACTTAGATGTTTTTAAATAATATAAATATTATTGCAGGTAAGAATATAGACACTTTATTGAGGGCACTGTGAGATCAGATAGAATGATGTACAATTATAGCTATGGAGTGTTTTAATATTTAAAAACTCCTTCAAGTACATTATTTTATTTTATCCTCACTTCCAGAGAAGATATTTTATAGATAATGACAATGTAGCTTGAGAGATTAAGTGACTAAACTAAATCACATACTTGATTAGTAGCAGAACTGGGGCCGGAATTTCTAATCCAGCATCATTTTTTACTTCAAATTCTGCCAAATTCTGTTTAAGATTTAAATATGTAAATCTGTATTGGGCATAATGTAAGAGACACCATGCTTTTTAACTGTAGAGCCCAAAGTATATGATAAAATGAGTACACTCAGATCAGTTCTAGGAATTGGAGACTGACTAGCAAGGTGGTGTAGGGCCTATTTAATGTCAAAAACTTACTTCCATATGCCAAGTATAGAGAAGGGTTATCATTATTTAGCTGCTTGCATAAGTTAAATACAAGAAAAATAACAATGAGACATTGGCAAATTCTCCAGTACTACCTATTAGAATTTTCTGATCCACCTTCAGCTTTAAAATTTTTATTTACACTATGTTTTTGTGTATGAATAGGTCTCGTAATCATTCTGTCCTTCATAAATATCCAGAGTACCTCTGAATTGTTTTTGTTCCTCTAACATACACGTATCTAAAAACATAGGTCCCTGCCTTTTTTATGTTTAGAATGAGACCTCAATACATTTATTCATTATGGAATATTCAAGGCATGATTATACAGTAGTTGTTTAACGTTTGCCATTTTATGCTAAGTAAACTTGAAATTTGAATTGTAGACACAAATAAGGGTCCCAAATAAAACAAACATATTTGGAAATTGGATGCTTTCCAAAATAATTTCATCATGTTACAATTCACCCTGTGCTTATTTTATTTCCTTAGATTATAATTGGAAATGAATATAATTGAATATTTTTAGAATTTGATTCACTTAAACTTGATATAGTTCCAGCAGAGAAAGCAACTCATAGTTGAAATCAGCATTATTTACACAAGAGACAAAACAATCAGGTATATACTTATAACAGTAAAAGTTTAAACCCAATCAACAAGATAATTGAGGAACAATTGGCAAGATGTAGAAATCATTGAAAAGTATCAGTGCTTTTATTCTGTATTCCATTTCTCTCCCTCTTTTCTTTCATTGTCTCATCTTAGAGGAGAAACAATAGACTTTCTATGGTCATGATGGTTACATTCTGAACTCCCCATGTAACATTCTGAACTGTCTATGTAGTTTTATGCTTTACTCCTCAGAGTGGCAAGGTGAGGTTCACTGTAAGTATCTCCAGTAAGTGATCCATATTGTTCTCACATAACAAGATACCACGTAATCTTAATGTTGATTGAAAGAACCTTTATGTGTAGATGTATGGCAAGCACTTCCCAACCACCAGATTCATTCTTGCCATCTTCACTTACCAAATCCTGTAGCAAATATATCATAACATAATGAAAACACAATATAATGAAAATCTCAACTTTCAGTTAATTAAAAATTGACCTGAAAAATAGTAGGGCCAGCAATAATTTTTGACTAGAACTTTTTTCTCAAAGCATTTACGTTAGATGTTTATAGTTCCTCTTGATCAATATATGTTGTTCTCTATCATAAGACACTTCTGTGCATTAGTCCATCCTTTCCATAAAAATCTTGATTTAGGTCTTGGATTTAACTCACAAGACCACAGTTATCACTACATTATGATAAAAATCCTATAAGAAGTTCTTGCTGGTCTTTCAATCATTTCCTTAGTGGATGTTACCTGAGTGCGTCACTTATTCAAAATGGTGAACTATGTAAAAGAAATGTTGCCTCCTAAAAATTTCTTGGTGTCAGTATAAATCTGTGGAAGCAGATAGGTGTATTAAGAAAGAACACTGCCTAAATTGCACCCCCTCAAAAAAATTTATCTAAGTCTCCAGCCTGCCTCACTCCAAATAACAGTATATGATACTATTTTCCCAGAATACTGCATATTTTCCTCCTTTACATCTACATAGCTAAAATGAGCCACCCAGGTGTTTCTTTTCAGACATAGGAATGCTGCTTAAAGATGAGTTTGCATATTCCTTTTTAAAGAAAGGAAAAATTAGCAACAAGTCATTTCTGGGAAAGAGCTAAATATGAGACATCATCAGCTTCACTGACAGTGGAGTACTTAAAACATTTTTATTCTCCTTTTCTATACTTATATCATTTAAATTCTCTGAAGTGGTAGAACATTTGACTGAATACTCAGAAATTCACATTTTGTATTCATATTGGAGTGATGTTCACTTTTAATGTTATTAATGATATTCTATATTTGTAAGCACTTATATCATTTTTTTATCTTTACTATATGTCATAATGAGCCACTTTTACACCATTGTTCTGTTTGGGGTGTGTGTATGTGTATGTGAAATAGAGATTGGGGAGTTATTTCAAATTTAACTATTGTAAACCTTAATACTCAAATAACCTGAAAATAATTTGGGCTGAAATGAATTGCATCCTGATAGCTGAAATATACCTGAGACTGACTAATCAGAATAGTCCTCTCAATGCATGCTAAACCCTTAAAGATATAAATAACATTAATATAATACTATTTTTGACAAATTACTAATCTTACATTTCAAACTAATCAACATAAGTGAAAAATTTTGATTTTCTATTTTTTCCCAGAAACAATCATATTTACTGATGAACACTTTATAGGACCTTGGATAGTCCAACATTTCTCAGAAAACATGTTGAAAAACATGGTCTTAGAGCAATCAACATAAGTGCCAACAACCATCCATTTATTTAATTATAGAATATAATTTTAGAATTTTTAAAAATACCACATACTGTTTAGAAAACATATAATGCAGAAATATATAAAAATATACACCAATCAGGGACACCTGGGTGGCTCAGTTGGTTAAGCGACTGCCTTCAGCTCAGGTCATGATCCCAGCATCCTGGGATCGAGTCCCATGTTGGGCTCCTTGCTCGGCAAGGAGCCTGCTTCTCCCTCTGTGTATGCCTGTGCTCTCTCTCTCTCTCTCTCTCTCTCTGACAAATAAATAAAATCTTTAAAAAATATATATATACACCAATCACTCTAATTCTTAATATCCAGCAATTAGTATCTATATCAGTAAGTTGGTATATATGTGTACAAAAATTTTTATCAAAATTATATTATGTTCAAGTTATTTAAGAAAACTTAAGAGTAGGGAATAATTCTCAACTCATTTTATAATCCCAGCATTATTACTCTGATACCAAAAAAAAAAAGGCAAACTATAGCAGTATTAAAAAAAATCAACTACAGACTAATATCCCTCATGAACATGAACACAGAAGTGATCAGCAAAATTTGAGTAATTGAATCCAGTAATATATAAAAATGATAATACATTATGATGATGGGTGGTTTATTTTGAGAATGCACCATTGCTTAAAACTCAAAAATCAATCAATATAATTCACCACCTTAACAAACTAAAGAGGAAAACTCATATGTTCCTTTCAATAAATGAAGAAAAAGCAATTGTTAAAATCCAACAGTTTTTCAAAACAAACAAGAAACCTCTTAGAAAACTAGCAGTGGAAGGTAACCTCCCAAACCTGTTAAAACTGTCTACTGAAAAAACCTAAAGTTAGCATCATGCTTATAAGGAAAACACTGAATGATTTCTCTGTAAGACAGGAAAATGATAAGGATGTCTTTCTTACTAGGTCTATTCATTATCATACTGGAAATTCTAGCTAGTACAAGGCAGCAAGTCTAGGAAAGTAATAAATGATATCTATTTTGGAAAGAAAGAAATCAAATTGTCTTTATTTCCCCAATGACGTGGTATCTCTATAAAGGATCTGATGGAATCTACAACAAATACTAGACTACTAAGTGAGTTTATCAAGGGTATGGAGTAAAATACCAATCTATAAAACTAATTGTACTTCTAAACATGATCAACAAATAAACAGATGAAATTAGAAAAGAATATTATTTACAATAACATTTAAAAATGTGGCACTATATGATTGTATGGAGGAAAATTTGACAAAAGATGTGAAAGATCTTCACTGTAAAATATTGCTGAGAGGAATTAAAATATTGCTAAGATCTAAGTAAATGGAAAGATATATGGTCCTTATAGATATTAAATTCAATATCATTAAGATTTTAACTTTCTCAGTTTGATCTATAGATTCAAACAAGCTCATTTGAAACTCTAGAATTTTTTTGGTAAAAATCAACAAGCTGGTTCTAAAATTTATGTGGAAATACAAAATAACTACAATCTCCAGAACAACTTTGAAAAGGAGCCAAGTTTGATAACTAACACTACCTGATTTTGAGGTTTATCATAAAGAAAGAGTGGGTATTCATATAAAAATAGATTAATAGATGGGTAAAAAGAATATAGATAAGTCCACATGTATATGATAGGACACTTTCTTAATGACAAATGTGTAAAGGCAATTTAGTGGAAAAAGGACAATCTTTTCAGCAAATTTCACATTACAACTGGATTTCCATACACAACAAAATAAACTCCAATCTCCCCTTTGCTCCCTACCTAAGAATTAGAACAAAATGTATCATTAATTTGCAATATATAATAATGTTGAGTTCTTTTCGTGTGATTATTTACCATTAATACATCTTTGTTGAAAAGCCTATTCATATCTCATCTAATTTTTTATTGTTTTCTCATTATTGAGTTTTGAAAATTCTTTACATATTCTGAATATACATCTTTTATTAAACATAAGATTTTCAAAGGTTTCATTATACCTGGCTTGTCTTTTCATTCTTTTTCTTTCCATTTTATAAATTTAAATTCTAGTTAATATATATTGTAATATTAGTTTCAGGAATAGAATTTAGTGATTCATCACTTACACATAACATCCAGTGCTCATCACAAGTGCCCTCTTTAATGCCCGTCACCCATTTAGCCCATTTCCCCCACCCACTTCCCCTCCAGCAACCCTCAGTTTGTCCTCCATAGGAGTTCATATATCATTTTGAATTACTGTTTTTGTATTTTTGGGGTAAATACACAGTAGTGTGATTACTGAATCATAGGGTAGTTCTACTTTTAATGTTTTGAGGAACCTCCATACTATCTTTCACAGTGAGTGTTCCAGTTTGTATTCATGCCAACAGTGCATAAGGCTTCCTCTTTCTCTACATCCTCACTAACTTGCTGCTTGAGATTTTTATTTTAGCCATTCTGACAGATATGAGATGATATCTCATAATTTTGATTTGCATTTCCCTGATGATGAGTGATGTTGAGCATCTTTTCATGTGTCGGTTGGCCGTCAGTAAGTCTACTTTGGAAGTTATCTGTTTATGTCATTATCTACCCATTTTTTAAATTGGATAATTTGGGGTGTTTTTTGGTGTTGAGTTATATGAGTTCTTTATATATTTTGGATACTAACCTTTTATTGGATATGTAATTTGTAAATATCTTCTCCTAGAATGCTTTCTAATTTTTTCATTTTTTAATTGGTTTATATAGTTGTCTGCTTCCATCTTAGGGGCACAGATATTTAAAATTGTTAGATCTTCTTGTTGGACAGATACTTTGAGTATGATATAGTGTCCTTCCTCATCTCCTCTTAGAGTCTTTGGCTTAAAATCTAATTTATCTGTTATAAGGATTGCCACCCCAGCTTTCTTTCGATGTCCATTAGCATGGTAAATGGTTTTCCACCCCCTCACTTTAAATCTGGAGGTGTCTTCGGTTCTAAAATGAGTTTCTTAGAGACAGCATATTTATGGGTTTTGGATTTTTATCCATTCTGATACCCTGTGTCTTTTGATTGGGGGCATTTAACCCATTTACATTCAGGGTAACTATAGAAAGATATGAATTTAGTGCCATTGTATTGCCTGTAAGGTGATTGTTGCTGTATATTATCTCTGTTCCTTTCTGGTCTACCCCTTTTAGGCTCTCTCTGCTTAGAGAATCCCTTTCAATATTTCCCACAGGACTGGTTTGGTGTTTTCAAATTCTTTTAGTTTTTGTTTGTCCTGGAAGCTTTTTATCTCTCCTTCTATTTTCAGCGATAGCCTAGCTGGATGTAGTATTCTTGGCTGCATGTTTTTCTCATTTCGTGCTCTGAATATATCATGCCAATTCTTTCTGGCCTGCCAGGTCTCTGTGGATAAGTCTGCTGCCAAATAGATAGTTCTACCACTATGTTACAGACTTCTTGTCCCGGGCTGCTTTCAGGATTTTCTCTTTGTCACTAAGACTTGAACATTTTACTATTAGATGACAGGGTGTGGACCTATTTTTATTGATTTTGAGGGGGATTCTCTGCGCCTACTGGATTTTGATGTTTGTTCCCTTTGCCATATTAGGGAAATTCTCTACTATAATTTGCTCCAATATACCTTCTGCCCCTCTCTCACTTACTTTTTTTTTCTGGAATCCCAGTTATTCTAATATTGTTTCGTCTTATGGTAGCACTTTTCTCTCGAATTCTTCCCTAATGGTTCAGTAGTTGTTTGTCTCTCTTTTTCTCAGCTTCTTTATTTTCCATTGTTTTGTCTTCTGTATCACTAATTCTCTCTTCTGCCTCACTTATCCTAGCAGTAAAAGCCTCAATTTTTTTATTGCACTTCATTAATAGCTTTTCTGATTTCAGCTTGGTTAGATTTTAGTTCTTTTATTTCTCCAGAAAGGGCTTTTATTTCTCCAGAAAGTGTTTCTCTGATATCTTCCATGCCTTTTTCAAGCATAGCTAGCACCTTGAGAATCATCATTCTCAACTCTAGATCTGATATATTACCAATGTCTTTATTGATTAGGTTCCTAGCCTTTGGTATTGCCTCTTGTTCTTTTTTTTGTGGTGAGTTTTTCTGCCTTGTCATTTTATCCAGATGAGAATATATGAAGAAGAGAATAAAATACTAAAATGGTGGCAAAGACCCCAGAAAAATGTACACTAGCCAAATCAGAAGAGACCCCAAATGGGGGGGAGAAGAAAGGGGTAAAAAGAAGTTAAAAAAAAAAAAATATATATATATATATATTAGACTGGTGAGTAGAACAGAGCAACCCACTTGATTTTGGGTGTATTTTGGTCTCTTAGAAGAAACTACCTCCCAAAATTTTAAGGAAAGAAAAACTTTTATTTATACAAAAATAAGGGTAAACACGATGAAGGGATAGAATATGACTGTCACGATGAAAATTTTTAAAAATACTAAAAAGGGAATTGATAAGTTAGTTGGAAAAAGAAAGAAAAAGAAAGTGGAGACAATTTACTCAGGCTGGGGACTAGAACAAAGCCCTGTGCTAGATTTAGGCTATATTTTTATGTCTTTGAAGTAATTGTATCCCAAAAATTTTTTAGAAGAAAAAACTGTATATGTATACAAAAAATAAAGTTAGACACAATGAAGGATAAAATATGGCTATAATAATGAAGATTTAAAAAGATTTTTTTAAAGAAATGTATTGTTAATTAAAACTAGTTAAAACACATTAAAAGAGGAAGGGGGAAAAGTTAAAAAAACAGAATAAGAAAAAAATAAAATTAAAAAATTTTAATTAACTTTGCAAGACTAAAGAATCATGGGGAGAAAGCCATGAATTCCATGCTTTGCTTTCCCCTCCTCTGGAATTCTGTTCTTCTCCTTGATCAGTGAGCTAGGTCTTGGCTGGTTGTCCCTGCTGATCTTCTGGGGGAGGGGCCTGTTGCAGTGATTCTCAAATGTCTTTGCCTGAGGGGGAATTGGGTAGCTCTTGCCGGGCTGGGCTAAGTAATCTGCTCTGGTTCGCTCTCGGGAGCTTTTGTTCCCCGAGCACTTTCCATAGAGCTCTGGAGGACGGGACTGAAAATGGCGCCCTCCTAATCTCCATCCCAGAGTATCTGAGAGCTCGGGTCCCCACTCCTCAGTGCGCCCTTGGAGAAAAGTGCTCAATCCCTCCCATGTCCCTGGTCTCCGGTGCACTCAGGCTCACCCAGCCTGTGACCCAGAATTTCTGTCTCTAGCACACAGCCTTGTTTGGAGTCTCCAAACCAAGCAGATTCCTGCCTCCAGGGGAGGAAGGTGAGTCTCCCTGGATCTGCCACTTGTGAGGTCCCTGCTAAAAGAGCAGTGGTCTGACTGTGCCTCAGATCACAGTTTAAAGTGACCCCGAGCTGAGAGCTCACTCCTTGGCTCCGTCTCTGTAGCCGGCTTCCCTGCTCTGATACCTGCGAGCTCTGCTACACTCAGACACCCCCAATCCTTCTGTGACCCCACAGGACCTGAGATCACACTGTCCCCATGAGGACTCCACCCCTGCTTAGCCTCTGGAGTTGTGTCCCTCAGTGGAACAGACTTTTATTTTTTATTTATTTATTTTTAATTTTTAAGCTTTTTATAAACACATAATGTATTATTAGCCCTAGGTGTACAGGTCTGTGAATTGCCAGGTTTACACACTTCACAGCACTCACCATAGCACATACCCTCCCCAATGTCCATAACCCCACCACCCTCTCCCTACCACCCTCCCCCCGGCCACCCTCAGTTTGTTTTGTGACATTAAGAGTCTCTTATGGTTTGTCTCCCTCCTGATCCCATCTTGTTTCATTTATTCTTTTCCTAACCCCCAAAACCCCCATGTTGCATCTCCACTTCCTCATATCAGGGAGATCATATGATAGTTGTCTTTCTCCAATTGACTTATTTTGCTAAGCCTAATACCCTCTAGTTCCATCCACGTCATTGCAGATGGCAAGATTTCATTTCTTTTGATGGCTGCATAGTATTCCATTGTGTATGTGTGTGTGTATATATATATATACATATACATATATCTGTATGTATGTGTGTGTGTGTGTGTGTGTGTGTATATATATATATATATATATATATATATATATATATATATCTTCTTTATCCATTCATCTGTTGATGGACATCTAGGTTCTTTCCATAGTTTGGCTATTGTGGACATTGCTGCTACAAACATTCGGGTGCACGTGCCCCTTCGGATCACTACGTTTGTATCTTTAGGGTAAATACCCAGTAGTGCAATTGCTGGGTCATAGGGTAGCTCTATTTTCAACTTTTTGAGGAACCTCCACGCTGTTTTCCAGAGTGGTTGCACTAGCTTGCATTCCCACCAACAGTGTAGGAGGGTAGAACAGACTTCTAAAAGTTTGAATTTTGTGCTTTACTGCTCGGCCGCTTGCCAAGAGTCAGCCCCTCCCTCCACGGTCTATCTTCCTGTCATTTCGGATTCACTTCTCCACAGGTCCTACCTTTCAAAAAGTGGTTGATTTTCTGTTTCTAGAATTGCTGCTCTACTAC
>PISX010012672.1:0-59834 GCA_004024625.1 Mellivora capensis
AGACAAAAGGTTGATATCCAGGATCTATAAAGAACTTCTCAAACTCAACACACACAAAACAGATAATCATGTCAAAAAATGGGCAGAAGATATGAACAGACACTTCTCCAATGAAGACATACAAATGGCTATCAGACACATGAAAAAATGTTCATCATCACTAGCCATCAGGGAGATTCAAATTAAAACCACATTGAGAGACCACCTCACACCAGTTAGAATGGCCAATCAGCAAGACAGGAAACAACGTGTGTTGGAGAGGATGTGGAGAAAGGGGAACCCTCTTACACTGTTGGTGGGAATACAAGTTGGTGCAGCCACTCTGGAGAGCAGTGTGGAGATTCCTCAAGAAGTTAAAAATAGAGCTTCCCTATGATCCTGCAATTGCGCTTCTGGGTATTTACCCCAAAGATACAGATGTGGTGAAAAGAAGGGCTATCTGTACCCCCATGTTTATAGCAGCAATGGCGACGGTCGCCAAACTGTGGAAAGAACCAAGATGCCCTTCCACGGACGAATGGATAAGGAAGATGTGGTCCATATACACTATGGAGTATTATGCCTCCATCAGAAAGGATGAATATCCAACTTTTGTAGTTACATGGACGGGACTGGAAGAGATTATGCTGAGTGAAATAAGTCAAGCAGAGAGAGTCAATTATCATATGGTTTCACTTATTTGCGGAGCATAACAAATAACACAGAGGACATGGGGAGATGGAGAGGAGAAGGGAGTTGAGAGAAATTGGGGGGGAGATGAACCATGAGAGACTATGGACTCTGAAAAACAACCTGAGGGTTTTGAAGGGGCAGGGGGTGGGAGGTTGGGGGAGCCAGGTGGTGGGTATTAGGGAGGGCACGCATTGCATGGAGCACTGGGTGTGGTGTAAAACTATGGATTCTGTTATGCTGAAAAGAAATGAAAAAAAAAAAAAAAAAGAAGTAGTCTGTGGTCTCCTTTTGCTAGATATCTCATTAGAGCTCTCCCGTTGTCTTTCCTTCCTCTGTCCCATCTCATCTGGATGAACATTTCAGGAGGCTGGATAGGAGTATTCGTGACATTTCACTCCTAATCAGCACAGGTTAGATGTCAGAGTCTCTCAAAGAGGGACCACAAGAGAGGTCCTGATGGCACTGAAAACAGAGGACTCAAGAGGGGAGTCAACATTTCTGAGCCACCTGAATCAGTGGATCAGTCCCAAGCTAATTTGTTGATGGTAGAGCCTGGTTCTCTGACATAAGTGAATTTGGGCTATGTGGGCAAGTATGAAGGACAGGCATGGTAGGCTTGTTTAATCTTTTACCATCTCTTACCTGTTTAGCTGAATTACTTTGCTTTATAGGTTTTGACATGAGCTGGTGACCAAGATTTCCCAATTCATCCTTCCCATGCAGTAGTTGAGTAGAATTCTTCCACAAAATTGGTATGATGAAAAATTTGTGATATTACTTATTGTTCTGTTTTCACGGGTGGATGAAAATGAATAAGGTACATATTTCTAATCATGCCCTAGGTATATCTTAAGCAAATAACTTTTACATTTGGAAAAAACTTTTATAATTGGAGAGTATTTCAGTGGCAATTATGTTTCTCAGCTTAACTTGTCAGTCCCCACAAGTATGAAGTACTTCCTAGAATAATTCTTCCTAGAATAAATAGCCTATTTCATTATTTACCTTTTAAAATTATTATTATTGAAAAGTACAAAGCAGAAATTATGGTTTGTTGATGTTTAATGGATTGGTAAAAAATAACTCTTGAGTTATAATTTTGCTTTCAATTCCTAAAACATTAACACATGGTTTCACTTGTATGTCCCTGTAGCCATTACTATTGGGCAGGTTCCTTAAGGTGGAGAGTTACTTAAGGAATCAGTTATAGTGATATGATTTGAAGTCCCTTAACCCACCTTGACCTTGTTTGCATATCTTTTCTCTCCTGGCCTGTAAAGCCACACAGAAGGAAGATGTAAGTTTTAGTTTTCATTGTTATTCCACTGTGTTCAGAGCTACTGAAAGATAGCTTCCTGCATTGTGGAATTCCATGGGGTACCCCAAATAATGAAAAGTCTATCTATCTTTACCAGTTTATTAATTTATCTACCACCTGTCATATCCATCTAATCTACTTACTGTATTTCTACCCTCATTTCCCATGTATGCATTATTTTCAGTCCACATTAAAGATAATGTTTGAAATGTAAGTAACCCTAGGAAAAGTTAAGGTTAATAAAGTTTTGCTAAGGGAACGACATCTCTTGGATCCGTCTGGGAGACAGGTTTTGATGTGTGGACTCAATCCTACATGAGGGGTGGAGGCCGTGGAAGTGGAAAAAATGAACTCACTTTGGTCTTTGTCATAATCTTGATCCATCACACCCACACCCTTCTGTACCCCTGAGTTAGAATATGTAAATGCAAAAAAGAAAAAAGTGGGAATTACTGCCTCCGTTAAAATAGAAGTTAGAAATTAGAAGGTACCTGCCATTTTTAACATCTGTGGGTCTGTATCACCTCCACATGAAAGGGTAGCATGCTGGTATTATTGACTAAACAGCTCTAAGGGCACCTTTCCCTCCCAGATGCCCCAAGTTCAAATTGGGCTAGGGTCAAAGTAACCCTTGTTTGGCGTTCACAATTAATATTAACCTCCAGCTCAAGGTTAAGGGCATTAGAGAGGAAGGGGGTGAAATGTGTGTTCCCAAAACCAAGTGACTTCTTGGATGAAACAAGATAATTTTTTTTTTTTTTTTGGTTAAGATTTTATTTATTTATTTGTCAGAGAGAGAGAGAGAGCACAAGCAGGCAGAGTGGCAGGCAGAGGCAGAGGGAGAAGCAGGCCTCCCAAAGCAAGGAGCCTGATGCGGAACTCAATTCTGGGATCATGACCTTGGGATCAGGACCTGAGCCGAAGGCAGTGGCCCAACTGACTGAGCCACCCAGGCATCCCCAAGATAATTCTTTCAACCTTGCTTACCTATAATAAAATAGGGTTTTGAGCTCCTTGGGCAATATGTATTCATAGTATTATTATGGTGAAAATTATACCCATTTTCCAGTGTCTTCATTTCAATCCTCTCCTGCAGGGGTTCTCGATAACTGCTGTGTATCTGAATCCCCTGCAGAGCCTTTAGGCGTTGTTGATGCCCCTACGACCAACACCCCACCCCCTTGCACCCATCAGATCAGAAGCTCCCTCCCAGGTTGCCAGGCCATATATGTTCAGGTGATTCTACTGTGAAGTCAGGGTCAAGGATCCCTGTTCCAGTGGCACACAATGCCAGTGATTTTGTAGCTCCTATTAAATTGGGGTGGGCATGGTTGGGGAGGGCGTGGTTTTCCCAATCCATGACTTCCAGCTACCTTTGCCTCTTTTCACAAAGGACATCTTTCAACAGAAATCAAGTAAAGTCAGCATGAGTCCCCTGTCATTTCTCTTGCCATTATAAGTGACATATTTGTGCCTGGTGTTTCAATCCCACACAAGTTCCTGTTTTCATGTCATGACTCCATTCCATGTTTCAGGGATCAATCCTGTCAGCTCCCATCTATCGGGAAGGGTTAGGCCCACACATGGAACCAGAGGCCCTGAGAGTGCTTCCGACAAGCTCTGTCACAAAGCGGCTGTCACCAGGCCTAGCACACGTGGGCTTCAGTCTGCTGCCACTTCAGACCATGGTCAGTTGGTTGTTAGGATTTCACCTTATCAGCCACCTCATCTGACACTAGATGAAAAATAAATGGCAAAGTAAATCACTTGGGGGAATTGAGAGACTGTTGGACTTTTGGCCAAGTCACCCAGAGGTGATTTACAAGCTTATCTTGGCTCTGCCAGATCATCTCCAAGGGATAAAGCATAGACACAGAAGGGCTGATAGAGAATCTTTAAGGTAGCCTTGCAGAAATGTTCAGAAAATCCCTTGGCTGTTTATTTTCCCAGGTAGGTAGTAAAAATGAAACTTGGGAAAGGATCCCGGGATTGGAGCAGAAGCCATGCCCAGAGGTGTGCATACTGGCATCCTCTTCTCGGTCTTGTTTCCCTCCAATGGGGATGGGAGAAGTGGAAGGTATTCAAGAAGGTAAACAATGACTGTGCATTGTTTTCTATTTAATCATCTTGTTTTCACAATGCCCATGGGAGGTGATTACAAGTAGAAAGTAGGGAAATAGTATGGATACTTACAGATCATAAGGGTACTGTTTAATGTTCTATTTGGAAATGATCTCGTTGTACGTGAAATTACATGGGCAAAGTTGGGACTCACTTTGAGAAAGATGCAAAGTTCTGTCTCCCACAGCATGCCAGTCCAAATCACACAACCCAACAGCTTAGAGAAGGGTAACAGTGGAAGAGTCACCCAAGATTGCCCCCTACTGAATCTCAAAGATGAGATTATCCTCTACATCGAATTCCAGTTTAAGGATACTTGTTGTGAGTGAAGCAGGTGTTGATACCTCCCAAGGTTTATAGAAAGTAGAGAACCATGATGGGAGGAACAGTAACACTTTGTAATATCTGAGACATTAGAGAATAAAAATTTTCCATTGACTTTTTCAGTCTAATGTTGTCAGAACTGCAGACTTGATAGGCAAATCCCATGAAGTCCAACGGATCTCCAGTGACATAGTAATACATTATACTCCTGAGGGAATATCTTGAGTTCATGTGAGTTATCCATTAGTCTGCCTATTGCCTAGCATATTTATTAGGAAGATAAAATCCACAAAGGCAATATACTAATAAAGCAGAATGCATTTGGAATGGAAAGTTGGAAATTTTATTGTGTTTTTCCTTACTAATTTCCACATGGGAACGTTTCTCTAAAATGACCATGAAAGTCAATGGCAATGTGTGATCCTATATATAACCTTATCTTTACTCATTCATTTTTTCAGGAAAAATAGACCTTGAATGTCATGATATATATAAGGATATACTCACCATCTCAAAGAAATTAACCCAATAAAAAGCCTGGATTCAAAGAGTAGATGTATAAAAAATACTTCTTAGCTTCTGAGTAAGTAGTTAGATTTTCAGAGAATGGATCAACGTCTTGTTATTTGACTTAATGATCATATACAGTAAAATTCCCATTCTTCTAATGATTGCTCCTTTCTCAACTAGGCAACTACTTGGGATGGCATCATATGATCTACATGTTCCAATACACTGTACACAACAAATTCACTTGAATGACTACTCATTGCTACACATACACAATTTCCATTACCTTCTTTTGGGGAATATATTAAAGGGAAATTTAAACTATCCATAATAATAGAAGCTGGAAATTGAGAATTTGAGTATTCAAACCTTGTGAACAACAAAGACCAAACACACTTAGAATGCATGTACCTGGCATACCAGGGTTTCCCACTGGGGAGAGAGCTGACCCCTCCTCACAGTCCCTCATGTTCTCTGGGCAGACCCAGACTTCTCACTTGTCACACAGTGTTCAGAGACACTTAAACAAGTGTCTTTCCAAGGGCCGTGGAGCTCCAAGAGTACATACTTGAGTCTTGACCACCTCTGAAGTTTAAGTGTGCACACATGTCAACCCATCTCAGCAGGAGGTGGGGGGATTGATTGAATCCAGAGTGCAGTGGGATAATAGAGAAATCAAGAGGAAAAAAATATTCACTCCTTGGCAGCGTGTGTCTGCAAAGTGCTTTAGACTCAGTAGCAGAGTCAGAGGATGGGGGAAAACAAATGATTCAGGATGTACGTTGTAAGGGAAGACTTCGGACCCTTCTTCATCCAACCCCTTCTCTAGTAAATATGTACTGTGCTAAGACTGTGTGCTGGAACATACTGAAAGATCTGATGACTAGGGACCCTAGAACTTCTGCTGTGAGCATCCCTTCTGAAGGGGCTGAGTACTAGAAGAGGGTGTGGTTGCCAAGGAAAAGGGGAGCATTGGAGACCTGGAGACACCCAAGAGGTGGCAAGGAGTTCCGTAGAGTGACAGCAGAGAAATGAAGACACTAGAACAATGCTGGCCAGCAGATTTTGAAGCATCGGAGTCCTGGTTTGGGCCCATCCCACTGGGTGAGCAGAAAAAGTGGGCAGTTAAGCCTCAAAAATCCATAGCAAGATGGCTTCCTCGAAGGCAGAACCTCGAACAACAGAACCACTGTGGCCGAGGCTGAGCGCTGAGGCTGTCTGAGGCCTCTCTCCTCTCCCTTGCCCTTCCCCTTTAAGGGCCCAGAGATGGAGGACAGCTGGGGTTGGGGAAAGCTGCTGAGATTCTGTCACATGGTTGATGGAAATGTTGATCAGCACACCTGTAGACAAACCGTGAAAGTGACCTTGCCTTGGAATGTAGGGAGTGGGGCCTAGAAAACATTTGGCTTATCTTGCTGGCATGGGGAACTTCTACAGGCCTAACACAAACACCCGCCGTGTTTCATTAGCAGCTTATTTTCCAGCGTCTCCAAAATCCACGTAAAAATTCCTCACATAAATGATATGCAAGCGTTCTGTCACCAGGTTAGAGACGCCCTAGACTGTCAAGAGCAGGTACTGTGCCTTCTGGGTCACTGTGTCCTCAGTCACCCGCATGCACGTGAGAGTGCTCAAGAAATATGGTGAAAGAATGAATAAATGAACAGACCCAATGAATGGCTAACCCATGGTTACCAATGGGTAACCCATCAGTTTCTACGTGGGATGAAGATCCATAGAGCTACACATGGAAATAGACAATGTTTGGCACACAGCTTGTGCAGCATAGATCAAGGAGTGCATTTGATTAATTTCAAAATTATGCATGTATTTATGGATGGCTTTCTCAGTAGTCAAAAAGCATTTGCCTTGAATGCTTTATTAGGGAGCTGTTCCTTTTCACTAGCCAGTGCTAATGCATGGAAATAGATGGAGGCTGCATGAGTTACCTGGAATTGTCAGTGGCTCATTAGGAGTGTGCAAGTGATGTGAAACGAGAGATCCTTCAACCATCTTCCTCAAGATTCCAAAACAAGTACAAGTTGGTTTTTCTTTTCTTTCTTTTTTTTTTTAACTGTTTCTACCCTTCTACCCTTGGTATAGAAATAAAAGCACTTAGTTTTTATTTGCTCTAGTGTTTTACATTCTCAATAGTGAGAGTTGCTCCCCTTATGGGATCTTTGCTGAGAGGAACTTGTGCGCCAGCATACATCAGTGGGGAGAAAGATTACTTTGTTATAAGAGGCAAGGGCTGAGGGATGTTGTGGGTTTGTAGTTGTTGGCTACACTCTTTTCTAGATGTTCGTCTCACCAATATGGCAGGCTTTATACTCACTTGAGCTATGTAGGGAGAGGCCAAATGGTTTAAAGCTGTCCTGTCCAATATGGTAGCCAGTAGCCATACTCTATCCGCTGAGCCCTGGAAATGTGGTTAATCTGAATTGGATTTTGAAGACTTAGTATGAAAAGAGAGAATGCAAAATATTGATCATATGTTAAAATGTAATTTGGGGGTTAAACAAAATATTGAATTAACTTTGTTTCCTTCTACATTTTTTAACACGATTTCAAGAAAATTTAAAATTACATAGCTCACACTGTATCTACACTATGCGGATTTAGAGGGGTGATCAGATCAGAAGATATGCATTGTCGTTATTTATGGGTATTTATATTCAGAGAGTTATATTCAGCGTTTATTGAGTTTCTATTACGTGCCAAGCACCGGACAAGATGTGGTTTTAATGGTAAGCAAAACATACTAGTACATACATGGCTATACTTGGCTTCTGGTGCCTCACAGTCTGCTTGCTCCCTCTTTCTCTCTCTCTCCTTCTCAGTTGCTACTGCAGAAAATTCTACTCCTTGCCAACTTTGACCCATACCCAGGTGCCCAGTGGTCCTCATCTGCCACTCCAGCCATGGAGTTGGGGAGAGAGCTGAGGGAGAGAGAGTAGAAAGTGTTATTTTCTAATATCCAGCTCTGTCTTGAAGGATCAGGAGAGGGACCCATAAAGGTACTTGGACCCCTAATAACACAGTTCTTGGTTTTTAATTCTAAGTTCAATCTTCATGGAGTTTGGAGTCTGATAAGGAAGTATGGACATTAATTAAATAATCACACAACTTAAAAATGTAAATAAAACGACATCTGGGTGGTTCAATCGGTTAAGTGTCTGACTCTTGATTTTGGCTAGGGTCATGATCTCAGGCTGTGAGATTGAGCCCACCATGGGCTTCATGCTGGACATGGAGCCTGCTTAGGATTTTCTCCTTTTCCCTCTGGCCCCTTCCCCCACATGGGCATGTGCTCACTGGCTTGTGCACTCTTTCTCTTGCTCTCTCTCTAAAAAGAGAGAGAAAAAAAGAAAAAAAAAGACATGAATACAAATTGTGTTAAGTACTGTGAAAAAAAAGTACAGGCAGAAGAGTGGGTCAGAAGGTAAATTCTAAGGTATGAATAAGGGACCAGGGACTGGGAATTGGAGGTGGGGAGAAAAAGGGATAGAGAAGAAAAACTCTGGGTAGAGGAAAGAACACGTTTAAGGCTTGAGCTGAGGGGGGACATGCTGACTTCAAAGAATGGAAAGACATCCACTGTGGATAGAATACAGAGTGATAGTGGAGGGACTCCTGAGGCGGTGGAGGTCTTCTAGGCCCTTGCTACTCACAGTGTCATCCGCACACCGCCGTCTTTTGCCTTGCCGGAGCCCAGCCTGACACACCAAATCAGGATCAGCATTTTTAAAAGATCTCCAGGTGGTGTGTGTACACATTAAAGTTCAAGAGACATTGACCTAAAATTAATTAAAGATTTGTAGTCAGTACTTAGAGCCATGGGAAGTTATTTGCAGGTTGGTGAAATGACCACATTTATATATTTTTGAATGATTGCCCTGGCTGTCACGGGGAAGAAAAGACAGGAGTGGGTAGGCAGAGTAGAATGACCAAGAACCAAGACCAAGATATTGGTGCAATAAGGCAAGAGCAAACAGTAATGTGGGCCAAAATGGACACACGGCCTACATGGAGAGAGTGAGTGCAGTGGCAACACTTTTCAATGGCAAAATCACCAGGCCTTGTTGGTGGGGAATTGATACAATGGGCGAGAGATGCCCAGGATGAGTGCCAGACTTTCAGCTTCATGAATAGGGACATTCTTCACCAAGAGAGGAAATATTGGAGCAAGATCAGATGTGGGGCTGTTTGGTTAACATAGTGAGTTTGGCTTTAGCTATATTGAGTTTGGAATGTTTTTGAGACATTCAAATGGAAATGTGTAGAAGAGGATCGCCCTCTTCTACACATGCACAGACACACAACACCTCCCAAACCGCCCCCACTACTCTACTGAAACACTAAAACCTTCATTCCCTTCTTTAGAGTTCATCTGCTTCCTCTCAACTCAAGTGTTTGAACATATTCTTCTCTCTGCCTGGAAATATTTCTCATTCTCTCTCTCTCTCTCTCTCTCTCTCTCTTTGTTTTTTGTTTGCTTGCTTGTTTGTTTAATCTCTTCTGCTCCCCATTCCCATAACTTTTGTTCACCTGGATTACTTATGTGTGTCTATACATGTAGGACAAGTTCTGAATTGGCAACATGTGTTTGACTTTTGGGGGAATGGAGGAAATCACCCAGGGAGAGATGCCCAAGGATGCAAGTCTTGGTCCAACCTCTGCTGTGGATTGAGTACATGAACTTCTAAAACTTCTAAAAGTCTGAAAGAGAAGAAGGAGAAGGAGAAAGGGGGACAGGGAGGAAAAGGAGGAAGAGGTAGAAGAAGAAGGAGAAGGGTAATAACAAATGTCTTGCAATGCTATGATGGGAGCAAAAATAGATGTGTATAAAAATACTTCGAAAATATGAACTATATATTTTTTTTAATTTTATTTATTTATTTGACAGAGAGAGAGATCAAAAGTAGGCGGGGGTGGAGGGGAAGCAGGCTCCCCACTAAGCAGAGAGCCCGATGCAGGGCTCGATCCCAGGACCCTGAGATCATGACCTGAGCCGAAGGCAGCGGCTTAATCCACTGAGCCACCCAGGCGCCCAAATATGAAGTATATTAAATTGTACTAATATTATGGGACATTTTGTCCAGGTACCATAAAAAGATATAAAATCAAGTTGTCTACTCTAGAGTCTCAGTTTTCTCATTTACTGAAAGGAGTTGGAGGAAATTAGCTCTAAGCTACCTTTCAGCTCTGTCTAGGTCTAAGTATGAACTATTTTCTCAACTGTGCAAAAGTAAATTTTTTTTCAGTAGCTTTGGTTCTGTAGTATAGAGATTAGGTTCCTGATCCTTTTGTAGAGATGTTCAAAATCTTACACTTTTCCTTTCTTTGGTTAAAGTGGATTCAGGAAATAGAATGACAGCATCACATGTGTGTTTAAAAGGAAATTATCAAACATTTATTGAAGGCTGTGTGCACCATGAAAGGCAAAGGGGAGGAAGGCTTATTATGTAACTAGGAAAATAAAGCATTAATGTATAAAATGATGCTACCAGAATAAAATAACAATAAATAAAAAATACAGAAATGTCTTGGGGCAAAACATGACTTACTCCCCTGGTACTGGGTGGAGAGCTTTTTGACACGCTACACATGCTAAGGGCACTGAGGTCAGAAAAAGCAGGCACCGTGGTCGACTGGAAAAGTCTGGTTGAGAAAGGTAAGATATTCACATGATGAGAAGAGGTGGGGAGCGTGTCTTCGGTGAAGGGAATTGTGTGTACAAGCCCAGAAACAGGAATGTATATGCATATCTGCAGGGTGTGAGAACAGAAGTCTAATTACAGAGGAAAATCCATGTAAGGAAACAAGGAGGAATCAGGCTGAAAATAAATATCGCATATAAAATAAGAGGAGGACATTAATAACAGGCTAAGTAGTCTGAACTAAGAGATATAAGGTGATTCGCTGTATTTGGGGGAAAAAATACCACCCAAACTTCAAGGTCTAAACTATAAAACCCAAACAAAAAAGTACCTTAAAAAAAATGACCCAAGCTGTTCTTTGCCTTACAGTTTCTACTTCCCCTTTTTCAAATGAAGAGAGCAAATAATATTCTTTATACTATTCAATTAGGAACAATTAGTATATTGTATATGTAGATATTAGTATAGTCAGAATACAAAGAACTATTTAAATGGGAGGACAAGATATTATTGGCTCTAGATGCCTTTCATCGAGTTGTTTGGATGAACTAATTTCCACAAATCATCAGCTGTTAGAAGCTAGGGACCTGGTGAAATGAGAGGCATGTCTACATCACCTCTCCTGTGGGTCTGTAAGCTTGCTCATGTGGAGAGGAAGCGCTAGAGAACAAGGCGTGGGTTTCCTTTTAATGCCAAAATCTCTTGATGTGAAAGAACATCCTGACCTCTGACATAGATCTCATATTTCTACAGTGTGATGTGCCATCGTCCTTCTGTGGTATTAAGGGGGGAACTATTTCTGTATAAACAAATGTAAGCTGGCAGAAATCATGGTAGAGTCAGTGTTCCCTTTCTCCAACCTCTCCTACAACCAGACCCCATAATTGCAGAAGCCTGTGACTAGCAGAAATCCAAAGTTTTTATTTTTGTTTTTGTTTATTTTTTAATTAAAAATTTTTTTTAAGATTTTTTTAAAATTTATTTGACAGAGAAAGATCACAAGTAGGCAGAGAGGCAAGCAGAGGGAGAGAGAGGAGGGAGCAGGCTCCCTGCCGAGCAGAGAGCCTGATGCGGGACTCGATCCCAGGACCCTGAGATCATGACCTGAGCTGAAGGCAGAGGCTTAACCCACTGAGTCACCCAGGCGCCTCCACACCAAAGTTTTTCTGGGTTCACCTTCCCCAAAGCAAACTCCACTTAAGAAAGTAACTGACTGTTTTTAAAAAACAAACACCATCTCAAGACGTGTATGTGATAATTCATTTCCAGTATATCAAAATACTTGCAGCCTGGGAGATTTTGTCAGATGAAAATCCTACGGTATTTTTCTTTTTTGCTTTCCTGCTACAGTTAGATGTCACTGTCCTTCTTCCAGCATGAGGCGTAAGGCCACTGTTTCAGCCTCCAAGTCACAGTTTGCACTGGGAATCATAAGACCGTTTCATTTTGAAATATATCCATTTTATGTATTAAACACATAGATGTGTAAACATGTTATATAAATATAAACATATTTGTATAAACTACATGGTATGGTTCTGGGATCAAGAGGAAACCCCAAAAGGCCGCCTCACCCTCCAGGGATTTACAGCCTCCTCAGAGAGGCCAGACATTGAGGCTCTCACTGATATTTGGAAATCCGGGCTGTTCATCTCTCAGGCCAGAAAAAGAGCCTTAAGCCACGGGGTCTGCACAGATGAATGACAGGCTGGAATCCTGGAGGAAGCCTTCATGGAAGTGCCTTCAAGTGTAAAGAGTAGACTCTGAGTAGGCCCAGAAGAGCAAAGAAAGTGAAGAAGGCGAGTGGCGGGGGACGGCGGTGTAGTGACTGCTGGGGGATGGAGTCCTGAAATCAAGTTCCCTTTATCACAGCATTTTCCTCCAGCTGCAAGCGAATCTCCTCTCCCCGCAGTTTGCTAAAATTAGCCAGACTGCCTGCTTATGCTAAACTCCTTTCCCAGTTACGGCAGGTTTCCCCTAGGATGAAAACGAGAAGGCCCGTGCCTCCCCTGTGCCGAGTGAGACCAGAGAGCCAAGTGGGAATAAAGTCCAAGTGAAGGTTTTCACGTGACCCGCCTTCATCTACCTCCACGCGCACACCGTAAGCCACGACCCCTCCGGGGAACACCAATGAGTCCTCAGGGAACCTGGATCTCACAGTCTTTGCAGCTTCTCCAAGCGTTTGATCTCTAACCTGTATGCGGCTCTATCAACTTGAAAAAAGCAAAACCAGACATGAAATGACAACGAAATTTCTTGCACAATCCTATTGTTCAGCCCGATGCAAAAATTACTGTTTCTTTTCCTGCTGTGCTACTGTTTTCCCTTCCTTTTCTCTCTTGTACAATAAGTGCCCATTGTAAACTAGAAAGCACAGGCAAGCCCGTGCACGTGCGGGTGCATGAACGCGAGCACCCGCATGCACGCAGGCGCGCATGCACGCACACGCACGCACACCCCAAAATTTGGATTCTGCCCTTTCTAATTACAAATCACCACCTGTGGTAAAATTATTGAAAAACAGATGAGCTTTTCATTCCAGCAATAGCCTTAAAACAAGCAGCAGTTCCAACTGCCAGTGTGATGTATAGACACCACGGAGGGCAGATGAGGGATTAATTAGGTCTGTCCTCGCACATTGCCAGGGGAGCACTTCTGTAGAGGTGATTGAGAACTAGAAAGAGTGGCATTAGTCTTCATTGTTGGTTAAAGGCAACAAAAATAAAGATGCAATTGAGTTGACAAAGCTTCAAGGTATGTGGCTGAGTCATTTGGAGGTGTCAAAATGATCAAACCATAATTAATTAGCTAAAGTGCTATATTTAATCCCTCAACTTTAATGAAGAATTCTGAATCCAGGAACTAATAGCGAAGGAGGTACTACTGGTTTCTGATATTGGTTAGGTTGGGGGAGAGCAGTCATTGCGGGAGAATTAAAATTTTTCTCCGGCTGTAATGATCAACACCCCCTGCTTTTTAATCTTATTGTCATTTCCCTTTCTCTTATAGAACAGTGGTGGTGTTCTCTGCATTTCTATGAGGGGGAACAATTACAGGCATACAACATTCCCTGAAGTCTGTCAAGTCTTTTTAAGGAGGCCTGGAACTTGGACTGGGTTGGAGGGGGTCTTGGCTTTTGACCACTTGTAGATGGTTTATAAAATGTTCTACCAAATCATGGGTCTAATTTAGAACTTTAGGAATGTAGCTCTGGACCACAAAATCATAAATAATTCTTCATTATAATCGGGGAATATTAACTGAACATCTACTATGTGTAGAGTACTGCTTCCTTACCTCTAAAAATATTTACATATGGGACAAGCACATGATGCAAAATATTGTCTATAAGGATGATGATTTCATTTTTTTCCTGTTGTCTGTAAACTTTTTGCCTACATTATTATTTTATAAATTGGTTTCTGAGCCCAAGGGAGCAGGAAACAGGTCTGTGTTGTTCTCTTTGTATGGGACCTAACTTGAGCCCCTAATGGTTCCTTGATGAGGCTCATGATTCAACCAGCTCTAAGTGTAGGCAGAACAGAAATGTATTAATATTTAGCATTATAATGAAGTGGCTATAAATTAGCAGACTTCCTCCTTACTATTATGTAGACCTCGTGTTTACTTGCTGTAATTTAGTACTGGTTACCTTTTATTTATTTTTTTTTCAAATAAAGTGCTTTCTTTTCTTTATTAGAAATTACTACTCAAAAAACTTAGGAAAAACAAACCTTTTATAAAATAAAAGAAACACAATCAAGGACAAGATAATCACTATTTGAAAAAGCCATTCTTTTTAGCCTTTCAGCCTTCTAAATTATTAAAATATGCAGAAACCTCTTAGATTGAGGATGGTCTCAAGTATCATCTACAGATTTCATGCAAAAATAGTGTCCCCTCTCTTTTTAAGGATCTATATTAAAAATTACTGTTTTAGTAACTTCAAATATAAGTCACTGTTAAAAAGGAAGGAATTGTACCATGTTGGTAATTATGCCTGGGACAAGTATTAACTCAAATATATTAATTAGTTAATTAAGTAGTTTAGATATTTATTCTCTATAAATATTCTCTTGCCTAGAGTAATAACATAAAACAGTATAATCAGAAAGGAGTCCCTTCTTTTCTTCCTCTCTCAACAAGTAAAATGTAGAAATTGTGCATTTAGTATCTGAAAAGTAGAGATTTTCTCTGGGAGAAGAGATATTTATTGCCAGAAAAATGTAGAGATTCTGTCCTTACCGTCAAAGAAATAAATGTTTCTAATCAAGAATGTTCCCAAGGAGAAATCACTGGGACGTTAAATAAAGAGCAGTCTTCCCGTTTCTTTACTCTTCTTCTGGATCCTACACATTAGCTTTGCTCCAGTCCCCAAGATTCGAGTTATCTATTTTCTTGTTTCTTTAATTTGCACTTGAACTGCTCATATCCGTGTCATAATTATCTGTCTTCAATATTAAGTCCCTTAAGGACTGGGATGGGGCTCCTAAAAATTATCAACTGGAAAATGTCACAATAGTAAGCAAAAGTTTTAACTAAGAGGGGAATGCAGGGCAGTGTTCTGTGACCTTCCACCCTCTTCAGCGGTTTCCTTGGCTCACGTGACAAAAACAAGACCAGGGCTACAAATAACCTCGGGCACTTCAAGTGATCAAGGTGGTGAAGGCTCCTTAAGAACAGAATGCAATTAAAGAATCACCCCACATACTTGAACAACGTTGACAGGTAACATCGGAGAGAATGTGCTTCAGAACATCACCCGACTTACTTACATTCCACGTCTCTGATCTGATGAAATAATGCACTAGACACTGAGCTGCTATTTGAACCAATAATCATTGTTGTTAATAACATGTTACATTTAAATGTCATTTTTATATTTTCGGAATGCTTTCACAGACCATCACACTTGATCCTCAAAGCAACTCTGTAAGATAATTGATATTATTCTGTTTTACAGATCGCTCAGAAATAACCCACGCAATTTCTTTACCTTTTGTATTAACCAAGACCAGTTGCTCGTCTTCTTTCCATCACTGTTGAAAGCAAGTTTGGGAGTAAACATCTTGCCCTGTTTAAATCCCAAGTGCCACTTCCTTTTATAGTTGTTGTCAAGACTACTGTTAGCGTGAAAAGTATTTTGTGAAATCTTGAGGTGTTTACAATGCATGTGTTGCTGCTCTTTCACTTGGAGGCAGAGGAGTTGGGCTATGACTTTAGCTTGTAAGTGCCTGCAAATCCAAATAGTGTCTTCTCTTCTCTGCCCCGGGAGAGCTCCAGCCACCCTTTGGGGACTCCTTCGCGGCCTCAGTATGGCTGTCTTTGATTCAGAAAAGGACCTTGTACCACTAATTATTTGTGAACAGCAAAATGCACTGGTGGCGTTTGGAATTAGGGGGGTTGAGGTTCGGAAGTGCTTACTTCTAGATTCCTCATGCAGAGCAAGGAAAAGACATTGGCGAGGAATGGCTGATCAGTTCATTCCAAATCCCAGGAAAGCTCCCACAGAAGGCAAATCTGGTTGTGGAACCAGCGGGGTGCCCTTGGTTGATGCTGAAGCGAAGAACACACCGCATTCTCTTGCAAGGAGTAAGTGACTGGCAAATGACAGGGAGGAAGGGAATCTTTCAACACATGGGTAGAAAATATTTTAATCTAGCTCATCTTTCTTGTCTCGTTCATCCTCCCTTTCCACCATCCTATTTCTGCTTTCCTTTCCCCAGACTATGAGCAGAGGCAATGTGGGGAAGTCTAAAGGCATGAATTCCCAAATATATTATTCCCCAGACTCATCTAAGTCTGGTTCTTAAGAAAAAGGTGAGATGGTAAGGACAACTGTGAGTGTACTATTTCAGTGCCTAGTGCAAAAGCAGGGGGAAAAAAGTAACATATTTCTGTAGTTGACATCTAACAACACATGCCTGAAGAGGTCTGGGCAAACTACCGAAGTATTGACCAAAGTTACCTGGTAATGGAGGGTATGCATGGCATACATTTACCTCCCTATGTATGGCTCAGAACAGTGCCTGCATTGGGGAGGTGCAGAGTGCGGGCAGGAATCCAATCCAGTTTAACCAGTTTCATATTCTTGCTCAGGTGGTGTGGCTGGGTCATTTATCTCTTTCTTCCCCCTGAGTTATGGAAGCTGTTGTGCAATAATTTTCTTTGCATATTTGCAGCACTTTTCTATTATTATCTTGACATATTAACTCATAGTAAAGTTTAAGTGCCAGTCAATCATAAGAGAACACTGAATCTATTTATTGTCCTAAAGTTCTGGAAGTACACAGCTTTGTTTGTGAGGCAGACATCCTTTATGTCTCTGATTTCCTCCTTTCCCACTCTGGCTGTTACACTATGGCTCTGAGTTACTACTTCCTGCTGCAGGGGTGTTTCTTTGTGGCTGGATTTCTGCTATGCCCATTTTTTTTTCTGGATTTTTTCTTGAAAACACTGGATGCATGTTATCTTGTGTTCCATCTCAAAGACATCACAGATCAATAGACTTAGAACCTCAAAAACTCAAATAAAAATAAATGCTAGTACCCCCGTTTCTGTTTCTCATTCCCAAGTTACCACTAAAACCCAGCATATCTATCCATAGCTCCACACAAGGGATGGAGACCAGAAAGACCAACACTCGTTACAGATAACTTGCAAGTTAAGTAAACACAGCACAAAGTGCCGCTCCCTTGCTGTCTGGGAAAGGGCCAACTAACACATCTTCCACTGGTGTTCTTTTCCCAGATGGCTTAAAAAGGGCAGTGGGGCTCTCAGTTGGGCTGATGGCACCACCCCGGGCTACATTTCACAATGTCTGGAGACATTTTCTTGTGACAAGTGAGACTGTGCCCTTTGTACATGGCGATTATATCTGGAGACCAAGGATTCCGTTGAACATCCTAAGAAGCACAGAACCTAGACAAAGCATCATCCTCCTGAAAGTGTCCAAAGTGTTGAAGTTGAGAAACCTTGCTCTGGATCTAGAGGTATGAAAATAAGAATTTAACCGATCAAGGGAGACCCGCATTTATCTTCCGTAAGATTTTTTTTTTTTTAATCCATGAAGTATTGATTGATGAGTCATTGCAGTTACTAACGTGGGTGTATATGTTTGGGAGAAATATGAGAAGATGGGCTAGAGGTAGACAAACAAACCGAGTCCAGAAAGACACCAAACATGAGTTGTCATCTCCAATCATCCTCTCAAAGCTGATTTTTTTCCCCCCGTAGGCTCTTTAAAAAAAAAAAAAAATGTCAGCCTCAAAAATACCTTCAGTTTTTTGTTCCTCCTAACTAAAGGCTTTCTTAGGCATGTTCAAAGCGCGTTGTTTTGCCGTGTCTTAGAAGTCCGTCCACGTAAGGAGCATAGGTATCTACACTTTATCCAGAAGTGGGGTTGTGGGGATAAACGGCTGGCCCCCCATAGTTCGCTTTTACTGATTATATAGATCCTATCAATAAAAAATAAGTTCATATTTCAGGACCGCTGGAGTGAGTGAATAAGCAACACCAGCCTTATAATGCTTCTGGGGATGGTGGAAGGTAACGACTAATAAAGGATCTACCATTTATTGCATATGTGCTCTGTACCTGGCACGATTTCAGCTACTTTCATTTCCTTCAGTTCCCTCTATGCTTTGAGGTAGTCTCTCACTCCGTTGTGGGCAAGGAGGCTGGGGCTCAGGAAGGAGAATCCCACCTCAGAAGGCCACACAGCCGGGACGAGCAGAGACGCATTTCAGATCTTGCCCTGGTGACTCCCAATCCTGTATGGGTCCTATGTTGGAGGTTTCAGATGTGCCTTTGCTGGAGCACGGAGAGGTGGGGTGACACTAGCCCAGTCAGAGAGTAAAAAGCTGCTTGCTCAGAGCTCCTTGTCAAAGAATTACAGACTCCCACAGCCAGTAGTTTCAGGTGCTTCAGAGGTTCCCCCCCCAACACACACCTTTTAAGCTACAGGGAAGGAAATCAGGTCCAGGGAGGAAACCCTGGTGAGTATCTGGCCCTGCCCCCAGATCCTTTGTCTTCCTATTTGTGCCACCAGATTAGCCCCTGGGAGTGGGGTAAAGAAGTCCATGGGGAGACAGCCTCTGTCCCTGTTCCTGCTGGAGCAGGAAAACTCTGCCTGCTCTGTTGGCCGATGTCCCTGCTTTGCATTTCAGGGAACTGGAGCCTTTTCTCTGGAATTCCCTTGCTCTCCATTTAGACAAAGCTCCAGTTTATTTACCTTTAGGACACAATACAAAGCAGTCAGTTTTGTAGGAGAAACACATACTTCGCAGATTTGTCTTTCCTCCCTTCTCAACTTTGCTGGTTAAAACTCAGTGCTAAATCATAACCAATGGGTTAGGATTAATTGTGATGTTTATTTTGGTACATTTGCCTGAGGATCTGATGTGTGTTTTCACAAGTCTAACAAATACTTTTACCTAGAATACCAGACACTGTTCAGCCCCCACCACCCGCACACCGCCCTCATGCCCCCGCCCTTTAGCCATGGTTGGATTTGAACCAGTGACCTAGAGGTGAGAGGCCGCTCATCACATTACCACTGCCCCAGGCCATGGAGTTCACTTGCTGGCTATTTCTTTAATGTAATTGCCAACAGCAAGATCAGCAGTGGGAATTCTCCCCAGTACGTAGATCCTAAGGTCTCAGAAATTCAGCATTTGCGAGCTCCTCTTTTTGCTTTGGAGTTTGGACCTATTAACGAGCAACATTGCTCGAGAAACTGCAGAGGATAAAGGATGTTATACGTTCAGCACTGTTCTCCTAGAGAAGGAGTAGGCTATCAGGTTATAACCATCTGATTTCCTGTCAGGCTGGTTGATGGCTCAAGTCACCAATGCCCGTGTTAAAGGAAATATTCGAGAGCATTAATGATTTGCCAGTACCAAGAGATGCGATGAACAGTTTAAAAATACTGCCCCTCAATGGGAGAAAATGTATTTCTATTAAGGGACCAGAATTGTGCTACGCTTGTTGGAATTTTTGCTTGTGCACAGGAATTTAGCTCGAGGTCTATGTCTGTCACTAAAATTGACAACTGCCCGTGGCTCTGCACAATTGAAACGTAGATCTTAAATTTCACATCATTATCCAAATAAAATATATCTGCCAAGGGGGACTGGTATTACACAGTTAGAGAACTGTGATACCAGTTGTCTGATTAACATATTGAGAGGAATATAAGAATTTCTCACCTATTTTCCGGAGGGAGGCTGGCTGGGAGCTCCTGTTAAATGGACTAATTGATCAGGCTCCCCGTGCTACGTACAGAGATGCCCAACAATGTGTCTGACTGGTCGAGGCAGGGTTTTCCAGTGATGTGTAATATATGTAACATATGAAAAAGGGACAGAGCACAAACCAGATGATCCCAAATCCTAGCTCCTAAAAGGGAAAGATGGGAAACCATTAGCCCCCCATGACCTGGTTCCTTGCTCTGGGGCCTCAGATTTACTCATCATTGCTCAGAAAGAGGAAACTCGCCTGAACTTTCTCTTCTCAAAGCTTCTTTTCATGAGCTCCAGCATCCTCCTAATTCTGACTTCGGAGTAGTCATGAAAAATGCCCAAGTCATGGAATACATTTTTTTAAAAATGCATCTCTAATTTAATAATTTAAAAAAAGGAGGAGGGGAGTTGTCTACTCTAAAAGATACATGGTAGCCATCGTTAGCATGGGTGTCGTCTCCACTTGCTCTGCGTGAGGTCACGTGTTTTTTGGCTTAGCACCCCAAGAGGCTCTGATGTGCCGGTTAATCTCAAATGTATGTAACTCATAGGATCAGATCACAGCAAGTAAGAAAATCTCAGTTGAATTTGGCTTTTCAAACTGGGAGTAACCTTAGTCATCAATGTTGGTGAAGTTTTTCATTGTTGCAGATAAGAAAACTGGGGCCCAGAGTTGAAATGACTTATCTCCTAATGAGCTAATGACATTTATAATGAGCTTGAAAATCTAAAGACTGGCAGATACCGGCTATAATTATCCCCAGGACATCTGAGATCCGTTTTGTGGTAGTTCAGCCTTGCAGAGGGTTTGCAGAAGGACCATCCCCCGTAATTTAACGGTTCCCAGTCCCTTTTTTTTTTTAAGATTTTATTTATTTATTTATTTATTTATTTGACAGAGAGAGATCACAAGTAGGCAGAGAGGCAGGCGGAGGGTGGGGGGTGGGAAGCAGGCTCCCTGCTGAGCAGAGAGCCCGATGCGGGGTTCAATCCCAGGACCCTGAGATCATGACCTGAGCCGGAGGCCCAATAAATTTTATTGGGCCAAGAAGCTGACAAGTTTGTTCAAATAATGGACAGATTTCTGAAACAAAAAGTATCAATAGCAGCTTTTAAAGAAGCATTTCTTTGTTCAAAACAGTTTTAATGTCCAATGTAGTGAGAACTTCCTTCCTTTTCTAGTCTTAGGGTGTTTCTTATGGCAAAGTCCATATTTTCTTGAAATTCTTGATACGTATTGGTGATTGGAAGAGCTAAACAGTTATTACACTTGTTCACAACAGGAAAATCCATATGAAGGCACTCAATTGAAGGAGTGGGTTTAAATCCTGCAGGTGGAATGGAACTACAACCGGTTGCAAAAATAAGAATGTCTTCCATTGTTATTGCAGATTTACCATCCTCAACAGCCTGTAGATAACTGTTCCAACATCCCAAAGCCTGTACATCAGATAATGTGCGTACTGTAAAAAGATCACTGAGGATTTTTGCAGTAAGATTCTCAGGTTTATGACAGAAGATGCTATAAAAGGCTTCTGGGTAAGTCTGAATTTTCTCCAAAACACCAAGAGTTTTCAGACCCTGCTTAAAACTTTCAAAGGGTGCTTGGACTCTCTTAATTACATGATAAACTAGTATGTCTTTTGCCAACATATATTTATCACTTAATGAGGTTATAAGTCTTAAACATCCAATAAGCTCTAGGTAGGTATAGCATTCATTTACTACTGAGTTTAAGTCAGCCACATTTGTTGCAGTATTTGCCCTGATTATAATTTGTGCCATGTCAAAGTCTGAAACATCTAAAATTGGTTGGGTATTTTCTGGTCCATAAACAAGGCAGTTATACAAGGCTTTAGAAAAGAAACCAAGTGAAGGACCTGTTTTGGGTGTTTTTTTGTTTTTGTTTGTTTGTTTGTTTTTATTTGTCAGAGAGAGAGGGAGAGAGAGAGCGAGCACAGGCAGACAAAGTGGCAAGCAGAGGCAGAGGGAGAAGCAGGCTCCCTGCCGAGCAAGGAGCCCGATGTGGGACTCGATCCCAGGATGCCGGGATCGTGACCTGAGCGGAAGGCTGCCGCTTAACCAACTGAGCCACCCAAGCGTCCCCCCCCCCTTTTTTTTTTTTTTTAGCATGCCCGGATTCTCCTTCTTTATTGAGTGACTTCGAGGTATAATTACAGTGGCAGGTTATGCGTTAGAAAGGACAGGTGCGCTGAAGGCGTAAGGATGCTCACAGACCCGGCTCCAGACAGGCGGCGGGAGAGGAACGGGGTTTAAAAAAGGCATGAGCCGTGCAACCCAGGAGGCTGGTGGGTGGGCCGCAGGGCCCCCAGGAGAGGCCTGGCTGAGCAGGCAGAGCCCTGCAGCAGCTGCAGAGCCACCCGAGCCACCCAGGCACCCCTTCCCAGTCCCTTCTTATACTTACTGGTGTGTTTATGGCATTTCATTCAAAATAGTCCAAATGCCTATCTTACAAAAATGGTTAAACTCATGTCCCACTCATCAGTTTTTTGTAACCAGGTTACTGTGGTTTAGACTTTGGTCTTTGACATGGTGGTGTGTGCAGTTGGGGTCTCAAACTGTAAGGGTGCGAATTCCAATCCAGCTTTTTTGTAAAGTTACCGTGCAACTAGAGACAAGTCACGTTGTCTCTCTCTGCTTTGGCTTCTTGACAGGAGGTACAATTTCTCATGTATTTCTCAGGACTGTACTGAGCAAAGATGAGCAAACACTCTTACGTGAGTTACCAAGACTTCAAGGAAGAAGGCAAACAACGGATAAAGAATACTCTGCATTGGATCGGTCTGTCCCTCCCAAGTCTCAGTTTCCTACCTGAAATAAGTGAAGAGAACAATCTCATTGGCTCAGGTTCATGTCCAGAATTAGATGAAGCTCTTGGCACACTGACCAATACCTGGGGATACTCTAGTATCCTTTCTGCTTTACCAATCACTCCTACTATTCCTGGATTTCAATACAATGCATTATCAATACCCTTACCTAAGACATGTGTTTTTTTTTTAGCATTTCTTGTATTGCAGTTAAGGGTTAATTCCTTAAAATCCTAACCAGATTGTAGATTCTGGAGGAATCTAGAATTTGATCTCATATACATTTGTTTCTTTACAGAATCAAGTCTGATGCCTTACTCAGATACATGTCCACTACAGTCTTTCTTGATTTGCCAGTGAATAGAAAGATAGATGTGGGTTTATGGGATAGTAGTCTTCTAGGTAGTAACATTACATATGAAAGATTAATTGAAGAGCTCTACTTTGGATTATATTAACTATACAACACTGTGTGGATTTTATGTTAGTATCAAAAACCAAGGAGGCATTTTTCTCCACACCATACCTAATAGGCCATGAGGTAGAAAGGGGTTGGCAAATAATGGCCTCTGGGCGGGCTACCATTTGTTTTTATAAATAAAGTTTTATTGTAACACAAAAACATCCATTTGTTTACATATTGTCTCTGGCTTCTTTTGCTCTACAAAGGCAAGCTTGAGTAGTTTAGGCAGATCACACATGGCTTGCAAAGACTGAAATAGTCTCTGGACCTTTTCTGAAACTTTGTTGACCCTGATAGGCCAGGCTAGACTAGACTGGATAAACTGTACTGTGCTGTACTGGAATTTCTTGCTGCCATTGAGGAAAAGAACATAAAACAAGTGAAGGAGTCATACTTGTAACTTTTTATTTTCTTGTGATTGATTCAAATGAGTTAAGATTAGTGTTTATCAAGGGGTGCCTGGCTGGCTCAGTTAGAGCACGTGACTCTTGATCCTGGGGTTGTGAGTTCAAGCCCCATGTTGTGTGTAGCGATTACTTAAAAATACAATTAAAGAAAGATTAATGTTTATCAATTTGTCCTTTAAGGTGACTATAAAATGAAATAGGTATATGGTCAGGTACATACTGAAATTTATTGTTAGATATTACAGTTTTCGTTATAAGCAGACAAGCCATAAGGTAAAAGGATCAAGCATATCATGATTTCTTGGGATTCACAAATCATCTGAGGCATGAGTTTATATCCAAGTCCCTTCCTGCTACCTATTCCACAATTACATTACACCACCATATCTATATATATGGGGTGAAATCAGATAGAACGGAATGTTTGAATTGCTTTCTCTTGCCAGGAATCTGTAAGACAGTCTTGGATTCCAGGAGCCATGTCCCAATTCCCACTATTCATAGGACTAGATGGAAGGAGTTTGTTAAATTGGGCCAATAAAACAGATTCTGTACACAAGCACAACCTTTGTTTACTCTGCAAGCTCACTGATTGTCATTTTTGTTGTTGCTACAACCTTGGGAATTGCATTCCTCCCTGGAGAAATGTTGGAAGGGTGGGGGCTTCCAGAGTGAAGAAAAAAACAAAACAAAACAGAGAAAGTGAGAAATGAGAGAGAACTCCACTCCCCTGGGCATTCTATTTACTTTGCCTTAAAAAAAAAAAATTACACTGGTCTTTACTGAAATTCATCAGCACTTTTTCAAATCATAAAGTGTGTTACCCTGTTAGGGACCCAAAGAATTTTATAGTACATACAACTTCCCTGTGGGTCTTAAATTTAGTCTCATCAGTATTCATCATTCCTCTGAAGAACAAACAAAAACAGTCCCACTGGGAAGACAGAAAATCTCAAGCATTGAATTGGATTCCTTTTGTTCTTTTACTCTTTCCTTCCCTTGAATCCATAACCCAGCTCTGTCAAAGTAAAACATCTAGCAAGTGACAGGAAACAAAGCATCAGCCTTTCGAAACTTCCCTAGGAAAAGGAAAGTAATGGGATTGAGAACAATTTTGAACTCTTTTCCAGAAAGCCTTAAAAATATGTTTTAAAGACACACCAAGATGGATGAGAAAGAAAGGGCAAAAATGAACATGAGAAACAAGCAACAAATTAAGGATTTGAAATATTTATAGATTTACCTATTGGAAATTAATTTTGACAACACAGTCTATCAAGTACCTTTCCTCTGAGGGTTATGAAAAGACAGAGAGAAGAAAAGAGGAAGACACCTGACTGACCATGTATAAAAGGTAAACAGTTTGGCAACATACTATTTTGCCCTGCCAATAAATTAATTGAAAAATGGAAGGAAGAGGAGTCCAGAACAACTAATTCCCTTTCCCTGATTGAATCTGAACAGGAGTCCTTCCCCAGATCATTCACCTGCAGTTGAAGACCCTAAGAGAGCTTGTTTCATCCTCTGGGCCTCCCCCATCCCTCACACCCACCACCAGTTGGGTAAGGAGTTGAGTTGGATAGACCTGGAATAATTCAAAACTTCATTTTAGCCCATCTTGCCTTCAGAATTCTTAGGTTACTATTTGATTTTCAAAGGTATCTTGGGGGAAATCACTTTCCTTGATTGGCTATTTTTTACTTTTAATGAGCTGGATTTGCTCAAAGATTTATTTTTAATTTTTATGGTCTTTCACTGCAGATGTTTTGTCTCCTTCTCTTATTTGATGTGGAACCAGAAACCCTGTGAGGACTATCTCTAGCACTTGCAAGGAGAGAGAAAGATGGTTCTAGTTGGGGTCCTCATGTTCCTCACAGTATAAACTAAATATTCCACCATGGTCCAGAAACACCATTAGAATGCTAGGGTTGCAAGGAAACTGACTTCATATAATTCAACATACCAGCCCAGTTTCCATCATAACTTTTTGTTCACACATTATAGAAAGCCAGGTTAACTCCTGTCAACTGTAAGTACCATGAGTATTGTTTGGTGTGATGGAAAGCATGTATGGGGGATTCAGATGATCAGGAATCAAATTCTAACTCAGACACTTAAAGTTAAAGAATGGTAAACTTATCTTGAATTTTCTGAGCCTGAATTTCCTAATCTAAAAAGTGGTGATAACAGTCTCTTTTCTATCTACTACTTATAGTTACCCCATGGATAGTATGAAGAAATGAATGACGTAAAGCCAGTTTGTAAACTTTAGGTGGGCTGCCATATAAAACAAGGGCTTATTCCATTCCATTTTATAGAGTGGCACGGCATAGTGAACAAGGAATTGGGGAAAGTGAGTCACAACTTTTATGTAGGATATAACACAGGCTGCTTTCTCCTTCGGACAGAAACTAAGTATATTGTGCTCTTTACTAGGGAATGGTTGGGGAGGAAAAGAGGGTCAGAAGCATTATAAAATTAAGTTCCTTAAGGCCTCATCTGATAATTCCAACCTTGATGTACCAAAAAATTCTGTGTTTTATTTTATACCCCTCGGGAAAGCAATTAGATCCTTCTCAATCTTATCTCAGAAATATTTATCTTATCTTGTACCTGACTTATTTTAAATCTGTTTAAGTGTAGGATTTATATTCTGCAACAGCTCCCACAGTGTACAAAGCTACAGTATCTCACACTGGAGAAAGACTATGAATAGTCTATGAATACAGTTGATGGGCACAGTCAGTAAAACTAAGCTGAACTCAGAGATTATGCTACTCTTTTCACAAAACTTTTCTTTTGAAAAATGTCATAGAAATTGTACTTTAATTTCCACATAACCAATAAAAATATAAAAATTATGAAAACTGTGGATAAAAGTGGGATAAGACATTGAAGAGCTGGCCTGAAGAGAGACATAAAATATATATTGACTGAGTCATATTGCCTAATTAACTAAACCCTGGGGTTGTTGTTGTTGTTGTTGTTGTTATCAGAAAACCTGGCCTCTGAGTCCTGTATTTATTCCAAAATGAATGTTGCATAAGAGAACAACTTTCTGTCTTGTTCACAGCTCTGATCTGTGCTACAAGCATCTAAATGAAGTAGGAACCTTCTAGGACTCTGACTGGTCTGGCTTGATAATGAAGCTAACATCAAATGTTGGGCTTTGAGTCAACTTTCAAGTTGTCCCCATCACAGCTACAGGAAGCTCGGCTTCCCAGGAAAAAGTCTGAGGAAAAAGTGGGAAGCGTTTTGGATATGTGATAAAACCATCAACAGACTTGAAATCAGCTAAGTAAACTTATGGTATTCCTTGTCCTGAAAAATTTTGAAGTTTTTAGTTACTACAGAACACCAAACATAGAAAACCCCCAACACTTTGGGACGACTAAACCAACCATGACGCTCTAACTGCTGTATCTTCTGAGAGAGGCACCATGGCCGTACCCACGTAACCTGGGCTTCCAGAACATCTTGAGCCCATCACCAGTAATCTGTCTTCACTCTACTGCTTATATTATGACACAATTTACAAACCCATTTATCTGGTGGAAAGAATGCCTAGCTCAGAAACCTGAGTATAGAGTATTCCTTTAGCAAGTTTCAAGTCGAGTGCTCGTAAAATAAAGCCACATAGTCTTTTCCTCATCTCTACTCAGGTAGCAGAGCAACAGTAAACCAAGTGGAATGGTTTGTCTCATCTGAGTTGGATTTTGAGTTTGAAACCTGAGAAGCCATCCGTAACATTAAGCCTTTGTATTAAAAAGTGATTCCGCATATTTTTAAGCATGTAGAATTTTACAGACAAACTAGGAAGGCTCTAAGTAATGTTAAGCTGAGAATTCTGTTTGCCTTTGCATCTGTTAATGGTGTGAATCTGGCTTCAAGATCTATAAGCTGGGGGTGCCTGGGTGGCTCAGTGGGTTAAAGCCTCTGCCTTCGGCTCAGGTCACAATCCCAGGGTCCTGGGATCGAGCCCCGCATCGGGCTCTCTGCTCAGCGGGGAGCCTGCTTCCCTTCCTCTCTCTCTGCCTGCCTCTCTGTGATTTCTGTCTGTCAAATAAATAAAATCTTAAAAAAAAAAAAAAAGATCTGTAAGCTGTTACAGTCAAACAGCAGCCTAGGAGGTCTTATCTCCAGATAAATCAAGCAACCAATCCCATGTAGTAAAGCATAGGAGTCATATCAAGGAATGGGCATAGTTATTTTCCTGGAAAAGCCATGTTCAAAAAACAACAACAAAAAAAGAATTCCATGTGATATGGTTTTAATTTATGCTGTATCAGGAGGCAACAAGTGTAATGATAAGCTTACTACCATATACTGAGCTTCTACTCATTGTCTTTTATGGGGATTTTGCATTCATTACCCTGAGAAATAGTCTTTTTGACTCCCATTTTAAAGATGAGTAAACAGTAGGCTAGAGAGGTTAAATAACATCTTCAAGTGTTTCCACCTTGTGGATGACTAAGTTAGGGGTCAAAGAAAGAATAAGAGGATTATGTGTTCAGGGACAATTTACCAGGAACCAACTTCCCTGAACACAAAATTTTAATTCCCTCCCATCTTACTTTACATTCATCTCATTTCAATATTTCCACTTTACTCTCTTATTCGCTCAGGGGTTTTGAGTGTCAGCTCTGTCTTTCACTGAGCTAGACTGAAAAAATTGAAAAGAGGAAGAAAAAATTCGCTCCCCCAAAATTGAGTTTGGTGGGAATTCAAACGTTGGAGCTATTGGTGATATACAGGAGAACTCCACTTAGCCTTTGAGATTAGAATCCCAATTTTCCCATATACCAAGAAAATAAGGTAAATTGAGGAACTGTCTGGGGTGTATGGAGAACATTTCTGCTTACTCTGTCTAAAGGTCAGGGTATGGCTTGACCATCGAGTGCCTAGAGCTTAGAAGAGCATGGACTTAGGCCAGAAAGTGATGAACTAGAGAGGGAATTTCTTCATATTTCTTGACAAGGATGTAACAGACAGATTGATCCTTGAGCCCAGTAGCTCCCAGTGGTGGTGAATTAATGCCCCATAAAACTCTTCCACTTGATATCTGATATCTGATATCATCAGATATCTTCAGAGAGGATTGTCTTGGGTAAATCAAGCTGCATGCTCTTAGCTTCATCCAGAAAAGGGTTCTGCTCGTCAAAGGTAGAAGTAATGGAGGAAACAAGTTATTTTCTATGACCTTGATGTTGGACCTCTCCAGTATTCTTTAGGAACTTTTTGGTGGTGGCATGCATACTATCAAACCCTAAATTAATGTTCCTTTCCTATCTGGCTCTGGCAGAAGTGGGGGAGAAAAAGTTTTGGGGAGGAGGGTAGGTGTTGGCATTACCAAGGGACCTGGGTTCACTTTAAGACCTGGAATGGGAGAACTATGCTGTTCTTGTTCATCATTCCATTCACAAGTATTGCAATACCAGACCCACACAAGCCATATAATATGCACCAGTTACACGATGAAGCCATTCAATCTAATGTTACGATACTTTTCTAATTTGTCCTACTCAAAACAACTCATTAATACACTATTCTATTTTTAATTTCAGGAATCCTTTTAGGCAGATGAGAAACTGATAATGTTTATAGTTGAAAAGATAAAAGTCAAGTGTCAGTAATAAATCAGTTGGTTCTGAAAGGAACTCCTCATGAAACTCCTCCATTTCCACACACGATGTAAATGTTTATTTCACAACCTGATGGGAAAGAAACCCCTAAAATTTTTTTCATGTCTTTAAAGAATTAAACCCAGACTTAGTTGGGGGTATTTATCAAGAGTGAAGTTTCGCCTGGGTTCATGTCAAAATCATGGCACCAGAAGAGAGCTGTTATGTTGTCCTTCATAGACTAATGCCGCTGGAGTTATTGTTTATTTTGATTGGCATGGACTTGTTATTAGAAACAATATTTTCCCTCATACCAATTACATGCAACCACTTCCTTTTGAGAGAGAAATAAGGTGCTTCAGGAAGACCCACGAGCTCCTCTTTTCCTGCCTTTTTGTCTCAGGATCCCGATAAAAACCTCATTTCGCTGTGAGCTTTCACGATGGTATATCTCCTTTCCCTGTTTTCTAGTTGTTAGTGTTAACGTTTCTGCTCTCCCGTTTGGGCTGCTGTAGCCCCCTGAAACCTTTTCCCCACAACTTCAGATTAAGCTGAGCTCCTCCTTTCAAACGGAGCCCCCACGTCCACGGTACCAATCAGCAAAAGACGCCCCAGATCGTGCCGTTCCTCCCTGAAACCTGAGAGTTTGCCTGTGCTACCTGCCAACATTCCTAAAAGTACACACCACGCCCCGCACCAGAAACCCACAGCGGCCTTCTCACTAATGGGTGAAATCCTGGAACATCGAATTATCTTGAAAGCGAATGGTAATTAAACACTCTTCCTAACCCTGGGAAGCTGGGGAGGGGAAGGAGAGAAAGCTAGGGATTGGAATCCATTATGTGACCGAAGCTTCTGTCTGGTCGATTTAAGCAGATTGAAGCCCAGGCAGTGGCACATGATCGCCTCAGGTGAGGGAGCGCAGTGTTCCTGTGGGGTTATCAACCCGGCCAGGCCTTGAAGGCAGAGCAAAGCCCTTCCACTGGGAAGTTCTTCCTAAGTGCTTGCGTGGCATCTACGGGATTATCCCACCCCACTCACACATCATCTGGCTTTAAACTTCAGGCCCTCTGGCAAAGAAGAGACGAAACGTTCTATTTGAACCCTCCTCCCTCTTATCCCATGGTCCTGCCTTTCCCCGTCCTGTCTCCTAGCAGCCGCTGGCTGAGTCCTGCCCTTCTCTGCCAAGCACCAGGCTGGATTAGCTGCGAGCCAATAGCTGGGGGTCAGGATTAAGAGGCCAGTATGCACTTTAATACAAGCTGCCTATAATTAATGGCATTATTAATAGCTTGACTGAAAAATTCATTAAAAAATCCATTAAAAATAAATACCCTTTTACAAAAGGCATTGCCTTGGGTAAGAAAAACAGAAAAAAAGATAAAGGAAAATTGATTGGTGGCTTTCAGTTCACAGAAAGACAGACCATAGTTCAAACTGATTAAAATTGAACATTTTAGATTAAGTACCCTTGCCAAAATATTCTCTGTAGTTACCCAATATGAAAATATGACGATGGGTCACATATTTATTTATTTATTTTTTAAATGTATCAAGAGTTGGGATATAAGACATACAGGTAGCTGCTTGAAATAACTTTCTTCAGAGTGAACGTTCTTGACCTTCAGGAATCACAGAACGTTCCCTGAAATGCCGGTTAACTGTATCTGATTAACTCAGACACAATGGATGTGTTGAGAGGTGGATTTTTCCCCCCACAAACTCAGGACATGTTTAGTGACCGGACGATCATCTGTGTGAGCACAGATTCTTTTTCTTTTCCTTTCTTCTCTCCCTCTCTCTCTCTTTCTCTCTTTTTCTTTTGCATTCATACCACAGCTCTCCTCCTCCGTATATCTGGCTCTGCAACTTGTAATCAATCTTATTGAGTTTTGCCCCAGCCCAAGTAAACAGCGTGGATGGTGATTGGAATGTCTGTGGTTCAGATGTCTGCTCCGAGAAAAGTGGAGACGGGAAGGCAAAGTGCTGGTGGGTGTGCAGCCTCCCCCTGCTTTCTCCTCTGTAAAGATTTGTTTGTGTTGATACTAAATCTGATCTTTTGGGTCAACTTTGCTCTGGGTCTAATCTGCTCATTGGTGTGAGATGATCATTGTCTTCCAGAGGTACAGGCGACCATGCCCTCTCAGAAAAAGACCCCATTCATGAGCGTATTTGCTTGAAGAGAGCTTTTATTCACTTCACCTGTTATGTTGTGCCTATAGAGCACAAAGCCAAGTGGAGATTAGGCAATTATCTGGTTAATAGGATCAACATAGACAAGAAGTTCATTCAATAGGCATTTCTGACTGCACACCACGCACAGCTCAGCAGCCTTCGATGCGAAGAGAGGCACAGGGTGAGGAGGAAACACGCGGCTGCTTAGTTCGTAACATGATAAAGGAAATGAGACATAAACACAGCCAACAACTGACGCGCAGTTTACAAGCAGTGGCAGAATTATGTGGGATCCTGTGCGTTAAAGTTGAGAATATAACAAGTTAAAAATTAGAGGAAGTGGGTAAGCTCGGGTAGATTTCTTGGAAAAGGCAAATCAAGGTCTCTGTATATTCAGAGATCTCCAGCTCACCACTTTTAAACCGAATAATTTCAGACACTGTATGGGTTGTTTTTTTTTTTTTTTTCACCTTTTAAAATGCGTTAAATCCCCTTTGTTGCTCCTCCAGTAAGTTCCCACATTTTTTACTGAAGATTATATTGAATTCCTGGAAATGCTGAGAATGTTGTTTTTATCTGGGATTCACGAAGTTACCCGCAGGTGTTGTGTTAAGATTCTGGCATTGTTCAAGCTCTCACTCTTCCCTCCTTAATCGCTACATGGCACTTGCAAAGGTCTTTGAAGTTACCAGTGCTGCGTAATGGACCTTTGTGGAGCGGTTGGGCTTCCCAGGACAGAGAAACTGATGAGAAATGTCCTTGCTCTACTGATTGTCACTTTTTGTTATTGTTGTTGTTGTTGTTGTTGTTAATAAAATACAGCCCTAATTAGGACTGTGTTGACCAATTTCCCTAGTGGGAAGTGTTGGGCTACCCGACTACCCAGCATTCACATTCTCTTCCATCTTTTTCTAAAACTTTAACTCATGGTGAATCGTCCCCAACGTATAGCATTTGCACTTTTGTGAGGTTCTGAGACAACAGTAGATTCTTTGGACTGAGGCTCTGTTGCCTACTGCTTCTGGACATATAGTCCCCAGTGGGTAGCTTTTCACCACTAAGTTAATAGGCAACTGTGCACCACTGGTTGAAATTTTTAAAATTATGTTGGCTGGCTCTTGTTCACATATACCAAACACATCTCACTAACAATTTAACAAGATTCTGACGGACTCAAACAGATGTGTTAACGTGCATTGAAGAAAGGCTGCATCTGGGTGATCTAAACAGAGAGATAAGGAAGGAAGTGAGGATTCCAAATGAGAGAGGTCCTGCAGGAATCAAGCAAGATGGACGGTGAAAGGCCCTTGGGGAGATTATATCACTGCCCTAATGCTTCCCCTAACACCTGGCAATTCCTTCCTGGGGTAGATTTGGAGTGACAGGAAACATTGGTTTAAAAACAATTTTTTTAAAGGATTTTATTTATTTGTCAGAGAGAGAGAGGGAGAACACAAGCACAAGCAGGGGGAACAGCAGGTAGAGAAAGAAGGAGACTTCCTGCTGATCAAGGAACCTGATGCTGGGCGTGATCTCTGCTGGGATCATGACCTGAGCCAAAGACAGATGCTTAAACGACTGAGCCACCCTGGTGTCCTGAGACTTTGGTTTTAGAAAGAAAGGTCTTGGCAGTTAGGAAAACAAGGTCTAGCAAAGACTGATGTAGTTACTAATTCTCTCTCTCTCTCTCTCTTTTTTTTTTTTAAACCAAGCTATAACTCTGATGTCTGGATTTGCTAGGAAAGTTGCAAATTTCAAGTGTCTGAGGACCAACTTCTACCAAAGAGGAATCAGATAAGTACAGAGTAGGATGGAAAGAATGTACCTGAGATATAGAGAGAAATTGGCAAGGATTCGGAAATGAAAAAAGAAGTTTCAGTAACACCATCATTAACCCTTCCCATCTCCACCAAGCTCAAGCAAAACCTGGCATGGAGAATTTAGACAGATGTCAGCTCAGATTCTAGATCATTCCCTCATTCAGCATTCACAGCAGTGTATAGCTCTTAAGGGTGGAGCGTAAGAATGAAATTGATGGTAATACTTTTCCTGAAGTTATACACACCTCAGGTCATTGCATGGTAGCAAATCCACACAGAACTTGAATATGTTCCTAATAACCAAATGGCACCCAATGGTCAAGGTATGTTATAAATCCAACCAAGTACTGAGAATCTTTGCTTTGGGTCTTGTGTTGGTGGAGGCCACCAACATTCAATGGACGGTTTTCTGAATTTAGTGCGATAAATTGAATGGATTTGGGAGTTGTTCATTGTAAAACCTACTCAGTTTCATTAAAAAGTAACTGCCAAAAATGTTTCATGCACAAAACGCTAATTTTAATACTCCCCTATGTGACATACATATGGAAGAACATAGGGAAATCACTCACATCTGTCCTCAGAAAGGTGTATTGGAATGCGAATCAGTGAGGCTGCAATCTTGTGGGGGATTTTTGGGAAATTCCTTGTGACAAAAGTTTTGGGAAATTCTTTGTTTAAAAAAAAAATAAAGTCCTGCTCTATGCAAAGAAGGTCTTCGCCACGATAACTACTATGTTCACAGTAGTTAAGAAAAGGGTCTGGCATAAAGTGCCTGCTCAAAAGTTATTTCCCAAATATGTGAGTAAACAGTGCCATGCAGTGGGACACCCTGGTTCATAAACAGTGTTCTGTGAGCCATCTGAGTTCGTGGCCAGTAAAAAGCATTCAATTTGTTGATAAAATAGATGAATGATCACTTGTTAGAGGCAAGATATATGATCTTATGTGGTTTGTGAATCACTACATCTGAGCCGTGTATTAAAACAAGAGACTTTGGAGGACGACACCAGCAGTCTGACCTGAAAGGTGGAGCTACTGGAATATAATATAATATGGCTCTTGGATTGCACCGTCCTATTAGAATGCCTCTGATTCTCAGATGAGTTCATCATGTATTTATTCCTATTTGTTATCTCCTTCAAGGTTAGAGCTGGTGTATGGCAGGGGGCAGGGCATCTTCCTGGGGAAAATACCATAAAGTTACCATTTTCTCAAGCAGAGACCGTATGGATGGAGAAGAGTACTGTCTGCCTTGTACGATGTTCCGGGTCTTGATTAAGCTTCTCTCCTCCTGATCCTGTGCCCCTGTGTTAATTCCTAAACATTCACAGTAAGAGTTCCAGTGTTTTCTCATATTCTTAAGTATCGTGTCTGCAATTTGCTTTCTTTATACACAGATGTCTTCCATCATTTATTCTTTAGTGTGAACTAAAATATAATATTTAAATGAACATTTTTGGAATGAAGAGACAAATAGAAAGATGAGGGGGAGAGAGAAAGCATACGGACACAGGGAACCTAAGAAGGGCCTCATTGAAAGGAGGAGAAGTACATGATGGAGAGGTGAAAAGACAGAATTCTGAAACCAGCCCTTTCCCTCCAGGTGGGAAAGTGAAAGATACTTTGGTATACTGAAGAAACTAAATTAACTCTTCAAAATCTAGGTACCCTTCAGCCTATGATTTTGGCTTTCTTTTTTTTTGTAAGGCTCCAAAGAAGTCCAAGCAAATTTCTCATCACTTCTTTGGTTGCTCGTACTGAAAATTTCAGAGCACCCTTCCGGACCCTTCCTGGGGCCACTGTGTCAAGGAGACTGGGCTAGGGAAAAGCAGAGAAAGGGTCTACCTGAAGCTAGACATACTTTTCACTCCCGGATGGTTCCCCTCCAGCATAGAATTCCTAAGGGACTGTTTACAATACATCAGTGAGCAGTTCCTTTTCTCATTGATTTCATCATCTTAAGCTCTGGCTTAATGCCAGGACTGTGTATCAGCAAGACAATCACACACACATGGGCAATATCTAGTGCCAAGGAGGCTTGGAATGATCAAACCAGCCCTGGGAATCCAAAAAGCTAGTATCAAAGAGGTAACTCTTGGCACCCTCACAGGTCTTAGATTTAACAGGGAATGTCATCCAAAAGAGAGAAAAAGAACAACAATAAAATGAGAGTGAATGGCCACTGCCAAAGGAACAGAGCAAACGCTGAATGGAGTGCCGTGTGGCGACAGGGGGTTAGGCTTGCTGGTGTGGGTTCTGGAACTGTTTTCCTCAGAGATGCGTTAATGTGGATGCAACCACAAATACCTTCCTGAGCACTGGGGAAAGATTGCATATTCCAAGGGAGAACATGTTTTTCTTCCATCCAGATCAAAATGTATTTCAACTGACTCTCAAGAAGCCATCCGTATGCCTTTATAAGTCCAGAATTTGATCGTAGAGAATTTTGCTTAAAGTCAGTGAGCAAAACCTAGGAGTAGGGTATGGAAATCTCTGTCCACAGGAGTCTGTTGCATCAGGATGTGACAGTTGATCACACAGAGGTGGGACAACCTGACTTGTGGCCTTGACAGGTAGTCAGCCATATCTTGATGTGGAGCTGGGGGTGAAGAAGGATGGAGGACATTTTTAGGAGTTTACAAAGCCTGATTTTTCCAGGCATTGGGAAGGCACCAATGTAAGATACCTCCGTGAATCGAAAGAATTCTGTTCACATGTAAAGAAAGTGAGATTTAATTTTTGACGAAATGGAAAAATCAGGACACGTATTTACTGGGGACTCCCAGAAGATGAACAGAAGACAATGCCCAAGGCGCTGGCAAGAACTTTTAAGGAAACAAGAAAGAGCACCACCTCGACTTCAACATGCTGAGACAAGAGGAGGAGGCCAAGAATGTTGACTTTCAAGTGAAACCAAGCCAGAAAACTTCAGAAATATGAATTAAATAAACACTGGAAGGAAAAGAGCAAACTTTTTCTAATCATTTCAAAACTAGTTATGAAGTTGCTTTTGGGGAATGTAGAGGACTACTTTTTCTCAAAGTGTGAACTTTCCAGCGAATGGTCCTAAGCAGGCGGTACTAAGACCCAGGATGTCCAGAATGGCTCACAGAGGGAAGGGTTTTGCTGCATTTTGTTTAGGTAGTGAGTCTCTCAGGTGTCCGCTTTCCTCCCTATAATCGACTCTGCTCCACTCTCCACTTGCCAGACAGACACATCAGTTCTGATGGCATGTGCCTTGCTCTGTATGCAAAAGATATCCATGAGTATTAACTAAGTTTGCAAGAGGAATTAGGATCCATAATAAATGCTTTAGCAAAGAGGCTTTGGGGAATAAAAATGTGTCTTCAGGCAAAATTCTCATAAACCAGACATCATCTTTGATTTACAGTTTATAATATTTTCCTCACTGTATCCAATATCCCCAGCTTGAGGGCTCTTGCTCCATGGGGCATGATTGACTGCCCAAGGTGGGAAGGTAGTTCTGGGCACTGAAGTTAAGTCAATGGAATTAGAAATGGAAAAAAACACAAAAGAAGCGGAATTTCAGATTTTTGTTTGTTTGGGTTTGGGGTTTGTTTTGTTTTGTTTTTTGCATTTTTAGTAGTTAGGATAATATTCTTTGTCTATGAAGCACGAAAATATTTTAAAAACTTGGCTGCTCTTTTAGAAAAGGTGATTTCCTACTTTTTCTGTGATACTAGACACAGATGGTGACCATAATTGGGGAAGTGTGCTATCATATTTTGTACTGTGTACATCAGAGATTCGTTTACCTAGACCATTCAAACGCAGAAAAGAGACTCCTTGAGTCCAGATGGAGGGTGGATCTTTCATTTCCCTCAACTCCCTAACAGATTTTAAGAATAAACAAAAAAGGAGAGGAAATGACATATGATAAACAAATTGAATTTACCATCAGTTCTGTACAAGGCACTGTACTGGGCACATTGGCAGGTTGTGCCAACCTAGTAATTTAATGACATAGATTGGAAATCAGATCAATATCTTATAAATGTACAAAGGGAGCTAATAATCATTAATTAATAAGACACAGAGATGACATAAAAGGAATCATAAATATTTGAAAGAAAAATTTAGCTTTTTTGAGCCACACATATATTCAGCATATAAGACCATCAGAATAATGAACTTAAAGACACAAGAATATTCTTCTACAGAACCACACCCATAAAATGGATAGGAAAATAGTTGGTATACATACTTAGGGCTATCACTTTGGCAAATGAGTGCATGAGTACACATGATTTATGAGCTCCTTAGCATTTTTTTACTTGGAGATATGGTCAAAAGCATCTCTGAACATATTTCACTCTAATCATTTTAATGTTATTGTTATTAAGCAATTTATAAGCTAATATATAGTTTGAGAATAGTTCTGAAAATAATGATCTTGTCCCTCTTTTCCACACCTCAAAAGTTATTTATAATTGGCTAAGGTCATGGGAAAACATGTGATTATTTCCAACAAGATGTTCTTGTGTCTGTAGGATATAAGCAGTATGTGAAAAGAAAAAGAAAAAAAGGAAAGATAGAGAATGTGCTGAAATAGTAGTATTCTGTGAAATCAAAGGTTCTTTCAAGAAACCAATAAATGGTTGGTGGAGCTATCAGGAAGTAGTTCTTGGGAATTTTGAGATATATACTCCAATAGCATGAGTTAATGCAGATGGGCAGAACAAAATAGTTCCATAAGGGAATTGCATAAGCTCCCCAACCCGCCCTCCTGCCCCCTCCCACCGAAGGCTGAAAAATTTTTATGGTAGCTTTGCACCATGTTTTGAAAGGACTTATGTGACTTTAGTATGTCTATTGGTTCCAGATTATCTGCTCCATTTCTAGATTTGAGATTTGTCATCTCTAAAAAATGTTCATGAATTCCTGGGGAAAATCCCTGCTCTCATGAAATCTGGGTTTTCCATAAAGTGGATACACCAATACCCTGACCAACACTTCATATCCATTTCTTCAGAGGCTGCTTCCTCAGGAGACACTATTTTTAACTTCCTTTGTCCAACTACACTTGAAAGGACCACGAACGAGACCCTGTGCGTGCGTATTCATGTTCAGCATTTACTCTTTTCACCACTTCGTATGTTTTTACATCTCTCAGCAGCATTATGTCTTTTGTCTCCACCACTGGGTCACAAGTATTCTCTATTTTAATGAAAATCTTGTTAATAACAAGAAAAAAAACAACACGTTCTATGGGAAACCTGAGTGAGTTAAATGTCACTCAACAGAAAATTGAATACCATGATTTCAAAAAAATGTATAGGGCTAAAAGTAATCGAAGTAAATATTAAAATCTGGTGGTGGGGGGAGAAGAAAACAAAATTCTTCCTTTTCATTTTCCTATGGTAATGTCTCAAATGGATGCTATTAAGATTTTGCCCACTGGGACGCCTGGGTGGCTCAGCCAGTCAAGCGTCTGTCTTTGGCTCAGGTCATGATCCCAGGGTCTTGGGATCGAGTCCCACATCAGGTTCCTTGCTCAGTGAAGAGCCTGCTTCTGCCTCTACCATTCTCCCTGCTTGTGCTCACTCTCTTGCTCTCTCTCTCTCTGACAAATAAATAAAACCGTAAAAAAAAAAAAAAAAGATTTGCCCACTGATTCATTTTGGTGGGCATTATGCAAGAAATAGGAGATGTCAGGTAAAGAAGATAAAGCCTAGTGAGATGGGAACATTTCTGAGTGGGCAAGTGGACTTTAGTGTGTGCTCGGACTTAAGATACATGACACCTTTGGAAACAAACATACATAGTCAACTGTTAGCCTAAGAGGAAACTGGCCTCTAAGCAACTCATTTTCAAATCTTTTTTAACCCCGTTGTTTCTGTGAGAGGTTAAAACGAAGAACAAGACAGCCTTATTAGAACATAGGGATGTGCCAGACTCCTCTACTTTTACTCATGTGGTCTCTTTTTCAGCAGAAACTATGGGGAATCTTCCCTTCTCGCTGCATGGAGACAGGGCTACGTGAACAGACGCTGAAGCCAGTGACAATGTGTGCCTGTGGGGACAGGTTCCCTCCTTTTCTTCCCGTAAGTCTTATGATTTAACCAGCAGAGAGAAGGTACAAGAAGGATGAAGGTTCTAAATAATATAAGATGATATGAAGAAATTAGAAAAATGTGCAAGATTTCTGCACTTATATCTGGATATGGGAGAATCCTGGTCTCTCCGACTCCTTCAGAGGTCCCCCACCAATGGCCCCTGAATACCACCACAACCTAACCAAAAAACAAAAACAAAAAGCCATACTCCAAAGATTTTTTTTTTCCTACCTAAAATTAGTCCATCTCAGGACTTTTCAAGAATCCATAGAACTTTCTTCTCCCAGACTCCCAGTTGAGCCCTCCAAATGAAGACAGACAGAGTTAAGGCTATGATTCTGGTCTTTCCGAGCTGGCTTTTGGCCTACGTCCGGCAGCTGATGTTGGGAAGTTGGCGTCAATAAAGGAGGTGCCCTCCCTGTCTGCATTGTGTGGGTGTGCTAATCTACCACCCATGTCAAATTGCCTTAGCACTAAGTGTGTTTGAAAGGCCCAGCTTGTGAGGTGGCTGAGGATTTGGGGGGAGGGTAGAAAACGCTTGGCTTTTCTTATCTCCTTCAAATTGGTTTGTTCCTCTCTGCTGCCATGTGTCCCACAAACATCAAGATGGGTGATCTCCTGGGGGACTTTCAGTACATTCCCCTCTGTCAGTTGAGGATTATATCCTACAATCTGTCCCCTAGCGCTTTTATGCACACCCATTTAAAATAACTCCAGTAACAGGATCTTTAATTGACTCAGGGGATGGTGGGGTGGGGGGGCCTTCCCAGTATGATTGTCGTTTTGGTTCAAAGGAGAAGAATGAAGTTGATTCTGTGCCTTGTGTCCGAGTAACAATATGTGAAAAGATTCATTTAGTCCTTAATCCTTACGGAGAATCTGAAAGGAGCTGATCGTTTAACAGGCACACAGTGTTCTGCTTTCGGGCTGTTTCTCTTATTTATGTCTTGGTTGTTAAAGCTCGAAACCATTCCCTTTATTGTCCAGTAAAGAAAAAAGAAAGAAAGAAAGACAAATTGGTATTAGCAATTCATAATGACTCCACACTTAGAAATGAAATCTACTAAAGTCTTACAGGAAAAAAAAAGTTTGGTTTGGAATATTTTGTGAGTCATTAGAGAGCAAAGCCTTTCTGCATGACACCTGGTTCTCCTGGAGAAATACGGGATGATGAAACCGGGTGGAAGAGAACAAAAAGTGATGCATGAAGTGAGCATTGATCTTTACCCCACCTGGGTCTGGTCCAGCCATACTGCCTTATGTAGACACAGATGAGTTTTGAAACGGGTGTGGGATTGCATCAGTCTAAGAATTTATAGCAAAAATATTGGACAGCCTGAAATTTCCATAACTCAGCTTTTGGGGGCAGGATAGATAAAGGTTACCTTTTCAATTGCCCATTTTTTCCAACCCATTCCTAGTAGTAAATCAGGCTAAGAACACTTCATTACAAAACTGGGGAAGTGGGAGGTAAGGGATTATGCAGGCTAGCTGCTATAAGCAAAAGGAATAGGGTTGCTTTTTATTCTTAACCGATACTGCTCGTGTGTCCCCATCTGTTCTTGCCAGGTTGTGCTGCTGTTTATATCACCTAGCAAGCTAGCAGGAAACGAGCTAAACAGAAGATACCCAAATTTCCGAGAATGGGGAACTGTGAGGGATGAAGGAAAATATGCTACCAGATACCATATTTTCTAATTGTTTTCTAGAGTGGTGAGAGGCCTACCCACTCATATCATTGTGACTCCAGAGTTTAGTGTATGTGGGACATGGGTTGAGAAACCTAGTTTGGCTGGGATCTGAATATTTCTTGCTATATTGATCATGATTCTGGGTACTTGCATAAAGATACATCCTGATACAGAGCAGCCCAAGAAGATAAATACATAAATCAAAGCCAAACAAACAGAAGTGGTAGAGTTAATTAAAGTAGCACAAAGTGCAATGAGGCAAGGAAGGTGCCTTGGCCCAGGCACACATGAACATCTGAATTAATAAAAGAACCATAGGCGGCATCTAATACCTACTAAAATTCCAAATTGGAATTTTTCTTTTCTTTTTTATCAAATTTCCTTTTTTTTTTTTTTTTTTTTTTTTTTAATGAGCGAGCACTCACGAGTGGGGAGGGGCATGGCGGGGGAAGGAGAGAGAATCTTAAGGAGGCTGCATGGCCAGCACAGAGTCTTACACAAGTCTTGGTCTTACTACCCTGGGATCATGACCTGAGCTGAAACCAAGAGTCAGACATGTAACCAACTGAGCCATCCAGGTGCCCTTCACCTTTCTTTTTTTAAAAATATTTTTGAGAGAATCAAAAAATTTGGAATTCAGTGTAGTGAGATCAAATTTCAAAGGAAATGGGACATCTAAGAAGAAAATATTTACAAATGAATGTAGCCCTAAAACCAAATGAAATGACCTAAAAGTAATTTCTCAGTTGAAGAACTTCCAAGTTATTACTGAAGTAAATTCTGGAAAGACAGTTTTGAAAGGCAATGTCAAGCTATAACTCACCACTGAGATGTAAAGCTTGGTTGCATAAGTAAACATCTAGCCAAGACAACAGAGGACCAGAGGCTCCTCATGATCTCTAGTGAACAAACTAAATGACCATTTGATTCTTTCCCACAGGAAGATTGTATTATTTGATTAATATTATAAGAGCGACAAACCCATTTTTCACTAGTGGTAAGTGCTATTATCACAGAATATAATATGGAGGGAAAATAATTCAAGTGTGGTATCTTGCCTGACTTACCTCACAACTGTCCCACATTGGTGTTCCAGAGTCCATAACTAGCCACAAGACTGTGCATAGTAAGTGCATTGCCTTTAGTATGGGGTGTCAAAAGGAGGCTCTTGGCACTGAAATATCTTCTTGAAGAGTGTTGGGCACCCCCATGCTCATAGCCTCTCTGTGACAAAATTCTTTAAGATAAGATAGAAGTATTCCTGAAAATTGTTGCTCTCCTTTTCCTAGTGCCATATAAAGGAGTTGTTCTCATGTTGTTGTTGTTGTTGTTGTTGTTGTTATTTTTTCCCCCTTCCAAGTTAGACAATAACAGGAAGAATTCATTGTTTTTGTAGGAACTGACTCTAAAATTGGTAGGGTCAACAGATGAGGGAGAGGAGTGGGGAAGAATGCATTTCATAATTAGAGTGCAGTTGTCAACAAGGATTTAGGCTGAGTCTCCCCAAAGGACTGTTCTGATATTTGATTTACCTAAAATATTTTCATATGTGTTGTAATCCATTTTTGTTGAGCAATGAATAGAAGATTTTCTATGTGGTAACTCCCCAATCTTACAGAGCTCTTTGACAAACAGACCAAAGCTGCCCTTACATTTCCTTTAAAAGATTCCATAAACAAATCCTTAAACATAAATCCAAATGAGTTCTTTAAAGCAGTATCATTCTCTGTCTAGGCATGGTGACAGTTCCGTCTAAAGAGGCTCTGGACACATTAAGTGTGTGATACAGTTTCTAGCAATTTGAAGCATCATAGACATGTAGAATAAACATTCTAAAAATGAGATACTTCTTCTTCTTCAAACTGGAGTAACAGAGACTTTAGATCAGCTTGATCTTACTCTCAAATCTGTAGCTCCTAATTGTGTATGTCTCCAAAGTCGTCCATCCTTAGTTCCTAAGAAATGTTTTCCATACTTATACAGTGGTACAAAAGTTGTGTAATCTCCCTAAATGTACAGCTCTGTCTTAGCTTTCATTATGATCTTATACTGTCCCTTTTACCATACTTGTATGTAGTAGGCTTTTAATATATTTACTGATTTTAGGATTTAACACCAGTAGGTAGTATAGTAATAATAATAATAATAATAATAATAATAAATACAAAATTGAGGTAGAAAAGCTTATTTGTGGTTTTGAGTAAAGCCATCACCAGTGAAACAGATGAAGGGAGCTAGGTCAAGTACTAGCAGGAAAATAAATGATTAGTGTTTATACCCTTTGAACATGCAAAACGATGTGTCAGCATAATGCTATAATTAACAGACAGCAAATTGCCAGCAAGGCAACTTCAACGTAGCCAAAGGAGTGAAGACAAAAGGATTCAACCCAGGCAGCCACAGTCAAAATGGCCTCCACAGAACAGCTACTCGGCTCACATTTTCACTGACCATGCAATGTGCTCTAGACCTTGACCCAACGCTGCTCTCTTTTGATTTGGTGACTGTGAACTGGCAGTCACCACAGACATGGTACCATTGCCAACCTAAGATATCCTGTAGTAGACAATGGAACAATAACGAGTGTGGTCACTGAAATGAAAGCATGAGGAAAATTGTCTACATTTTACTTTTTTTTTAAATCACAAAGACAAAACTGATTGACTGACCAAACAAAACTAGTTCATGTTTCAGTAGTGCCAAGAATGCTCAGAATGAGAACTGGAAAAATTCTTGGTGTTTGATCATTGTGTTTGATTCTGTACACGATGTGTCTCTTCATCACAAGACAGTTGAGCGATATCACAGAAGTCCTTGGATCTCCTGGATAGGAATGCTGAATAGTTGAAAGCCACTGAGATGTTCGTTATCACTGTTCCAAACTTAGTGCCAGTCATAGAAATCAGCTCTGATCTCCAGTGGAAATGTTTATTTTTAGTATAATACAACTGCCTCTTGCCAAGAGACTGATTTATTTTAGTCTTCATCAGGCTTCATATATAAATGTTTAGGGCTTGCTTGAACTAATAAACCTTTATAGTCTCTGAAAAACTGTGATGGATTAAATGTCTGGAGAGTGTGCTCTTCCTCAGAAGGATAATTAAAAGCTTATTCTTTTCCTGTGTGCATCAAAAACCAGAAGTAGACGTGCTTTCTAACAATCAAGAAATGAACTACCAAGACTTGTACCATACTTTACAAGTGTTAGTCTTGAGGAATAAAAACAAGTTAATAAAATAAATAAAAACAAAACACAATCATTTATATATAACATAACTGCTATAGATAGAAACATATAAGGAAACTAGATTCAGTTTACCAAATACTTTAATCCTCAAAACAACCCTGTCTGGGACTGTTATGTCCCTTTACAGATATAAAATATTAAATAATTTGTCCAAGGGCTCAAACTAATTCTTTTGAGTTTCCAAGTCTAGTTTTGTTTGTTTGTTTAATAATACACATTTTAGTAGAGACTGTCCATAGCCCTGGAGCATAACAAGCAAGGATGTGGCAATCAGATGCTTGTGTTCCCCTAGATTCACGTTGAACAGGTATGATGGGAAAGATATGGCCCCCCAGACATGCCGATGTCCTAATCCCCTGAAAGTGGGACTGTTGGATTACATAGCTATGGTCAGTTAAGATTGCAGATGGAATTAATGTTGCCAATCAGCTGACCTTAGAATAGAGTTTCTAAATTATCTGATTGAGCTCAATGAAATCACAAAGGCTCTTAAAAGTGGAAGAGGAAGGTGTGACTACAGCATAAGGGTCAGAGAGCACAACGTGGCTGGCTGTGAAGACAGAACAGGGGGTCGATGAGTCAAGGAATGTGGGCAGGCTTTAGAAACTGGAAAGACAAGGATGTGGATTCTTCCCTAGAGGCTTCAGAAAATGAACACCCTGCCAACATCTTGAATTTAGCCCAGTGAGACCCATTCTGGACTTTAGACCTCCAGAATTATAAGATAATAAACTTGTATTGTTGAATCCACTAGATTTGTGGTTAATTTGTTACAGCAGTAATAGAAAACTAATACTGCTGGTATATACGACACCCACTCCTATGTTTACCTCTGTTGGCTTCATACCCAATTCACAATTTCATCTGCCAGTATGACCTCCTACTAGCTTCTGCCACTGGACATTGAAGTTGGTAGAACATTGAAGACCATCTCGCTTGAATTCCGCCAATGGGCAACACTGAGAAACCCTAACCTGGAAATCTAGGACCCTAGATTTCTTTCAGATTCCAATTCCAGGGGTCTGAATGCTAATGATGTAATGCTAGATCATTCCAAAGATTGTATTGTGAGTCAAGGTAAATAGAAATTAAATTATGCGCTTTGAAAAATTCATACCTTATATAAGGATGGAAACCGTTTATTAAATTATCTGGTCTAATAGTCTTATTTCAAATCCTCATTTTTCAGATGAGGGGAGAGAATCAGAAAGGGTAAGTGATTTGACAAAGATCTCGAATCTTATCTGTGACAAAGCGAGATCTTGACAAATTCTCCTGATTCTGAGTACAAAGCACTTTCCTGGCCTTCACTCAACCTGAGTTTTATCAACCTGGTGGAATAAATTGCTTCTTTTCCCCAAGACTCTGAGGATGGCCTGATTTCCTTAATCCTAAAATTCCATCCGAATTCTTCTCCTAACCTACCACCATTAACTTCATTTTCCTTCTACCTCCGCCCTCAGTCCCCATCATATGTAAACCCTGATTTACATCTGAACAGGAAACACACTCAAGATATATTCCTCAAGTGTTTACCCAACAGTGCTCTAGGCAATACCAGTAATGAAGAACGAAACGATCATATATTATTTTTTTTTACTGGTTGTGAATATTTACTTTATGACAGAATCCTAATCCACTCTCAAAGGTTAGTAAATTCACTGGAACTCTTTACTGGAAAGAGTTTCAGTTTTCAAAAATAATTCACCTTTATTTTAGTCCCACAAAATAAAGTCTCTTGGCCTTTAGCCGTGACCTCTCATTGAAACTGGAGTGGTCTGTAATTAAATAATGAAAGAAAAAGTTTGTTTTGAAGTGATCATTATCTACCAAGTTGGCACTTCAACTGCTATCTTCAAACAATCAAGCACATTAAAAACTCCTTCCTCCAGTGATGTACATATTTGAATTAAGCTCACAATTCTAAGCACCAGATTGGCTCCTGTCTTGTCTTATTTCATGTCCCGGATTCCCCACATCGACCTCACTTAGGAATTTCTACTAGTTCCTTGACTCCGATAATTTGTGTCTTAATGCCTTTGCCTTTACTGATCACCTTCCCCAGAACTATACCCATCTACCTCTCCATTTATGGCAGAGTGTACTTTCTGAACACCCATATGTGAGGAATGAGGTGAGGTGCTGGCGTGATCATGAGCAAAGCACAATCTGTGAATTAATAGAATGTAGGAAATAGTCAAATAAAACAGCAGTTACAAAAGCACATGACAGGGGAACTGGGCGGCTCAGTGAGTTAAGCGTCTGCCTTTGGCTCAGGTTGTGATCCCAGGGTCCTGGGATCCAGCCCTAGTCAGATTCCCTGCTCAGCAGGGAGTCTGCCTCTCCCTCTCCCACTTCCCCTGCTGTGCTCTCTCTCCCTCTCCCTCTCCCTCTCCCTCTCTCTCTGTCAAATAAATAAATCTTTGGGTGTGGGGGGGAAGCACTTAACCTAGGTATTACAGTAGGGTGACTCTAGATCCACTCCTGGGAAAAACACCTAAGCCTGCATTTGTAGAGAGGGCCTTTCAAGGGAGAAACGGTGGCTTTTATCATCACTGCAAGCTTGGAAGTGAGTAGCATACAATTCACCCTCAGTGTATGTTGATAGAATTAATGAGTGCAATCTGCGATGGGCTGCCTCCTGAGACAGAGTTACTGTGATTCCTCTGCTTGCAGATGACTTTGCATCATAAACATTTATTGTCTGACTGGGTAGAGTTCATCAGAGAGCGGTAGACATTACTTGGGTATTTCAGGTTTGTAAATTGAAACCCTTTGTGTTATTTCCCCCATTGAATTTCTCTGAATTTGCCTGTTCAGACTGACTGAGCAAATTCAGTCATTCCCAGGGTGAATAAAAATGTGGAGATTAGATAGATCACGTTTTGAATCCTGGCTTTGCCACTTCCGTGTATGTGACCTTTGGCATGTCACTTAAGCTCTAGCCTATAATAAGCCCCATCTATTAAATGGGTCTAATGATGACACCTTATAAGAATAAAAATCAGTCACATTGAAGGACCTGGAAGAGTGACTGCTACCTGGTGAATACTCAGTAAATGTTGTAAGTCTCCTTTGCATCTGCCCCCTAGCTTTGTTGATACAGTTTTGGCATAAATTTTTAGAACAGCTGAAGTAGGTGGAATTATGCACAAACAACTGAATTTCTATCCCATATTTGGCACAGTAGTCCATATTTAGTAGTAGGATATAGAATCAAGAATTGGAGCTATGTTAAGTAAATGTCCTGTCTTTCCTGTTCCTTATAGACTACCAACTCTCTATTGAACAACAGGAAAAATATTGTAGGATTACAGGATAGATCTTATTCTATCTCCATAATGTTCTTGGATTTTCAAAGTTACACAGAGTTTCAAATAGCACAGTATCATTTGGAAATTCAATTAATTGGAAATTTGATGGTATGGGGATATGTCATGTAGACCTCTAGGGGACCATCAAACCCATCTTCCCTTCTTTTTGGGCCCCCCATGAGCCTGTATTTTCCCATCTCCATAGCATCTAGATTTGGCTATGTAATTGACTTCTACTAAGTGCAATTTGAGTGTCTGTGAGGTATGCCACTTCCTGACCTCTCCCAAAAAATTCTCCCAGGCATGATTCTCCATATCTTCACATCTTCTAGTTGACAGGAAAGGATGAACCCCTGAGATGAGCTTGGAGAGATGGCTGAAGCACAGGGTGGAAAAAGTTCTAGTCCGTGAATCCCCCACTTGGAGAGGTGCCCAAATAGGAACATCCTTTTTGATTACTAAATGAGAAATAACTTACGTTATGCTAAGCTGTTGAGATTCAACAGTGCCTCTTTTGTGGTTTTTAGCATTATTCCTTTCTAAAATATGACCTAAAAGATAATGCCCAAAGACTTTAGTTCCTGTCCTCTCTTTATTAGCAATTAGCTTCATTTAAAATAATGGTTTCCCTTCCCCAGGTTTTAGATTGACTGTTTAAGGTGACAAAACACTTCTTTGCTATTTTCTTGCTCTCAGCTCATAACCTAGTGCCTAGAAGAGAGTAGGTGCTCAATAAAAACTTGATAAATAAAAAATTCAGTAAGCAATTTGTTTTATATGGAGAAAAGTCTGTCTGATACAGTGTTTATATGCATAAACTCTCCAGTCAGACTGCCCTAGTTCAAATCCTGGCTCAAACACTTAATGACTGACTTTGGTAAAATTTCTGACACTCTGTGCCTCAGTGTTCTCATTTGTAAGTGAGGATAAAAAGATAAACCTCCCTTGAAATTAACCCCCTCCATGATGGGAGTTAAAGAGCCAATAGATGTCAAGCTTTTATTCATTTTAACTTAATTTAATTTTTTTTAATATACAATGTTACCTTGGTTTCAGATGTCAGGCTTTGAAAACAGGGCCTGGCCATATTGAGACGTCAGGAATATGATCCTGTTCGGGGTATTTCCGTGTGCCAGACAATGTTCTAGTATTGTTACTTCACTAAAGACTAGAGCAGGTGCTTCCTAGAGCACCCGTGTGCGTGGGCCTGGGTTTCATGGTAATGGACTAGAATCCCTCCTGAGTGTATGTTTTATGCAACACAATTCAGGCTGGGTGCCCGAAACCAAGGATTCGTTGCAGGAATATTGTTTGGAAGAATTGGGAAGACAATGAAGCTTCAGTCTTCTGAAAAGGAGTTTTGTAATGCCAAAAGCTACCAAGAAGCTGCCTTAACACCTTTGCCTGAAATGATTGCCCCAGCCTGGCTGGATGTTCAAATCTTCCCAGTGCTTCACGGCTCTGCTCAAATATTACCTCTTACTCAAAGCCTTAGCGGAGGGCTCCACGAGGATGATGGGATCCTCCGTACCTTTCATATTTTTTATATTCTTCTACCTTGAACTGCACTTATGATTTTGCTTTTTCTCTCTCCCATACTAAAATAGAAACTTCTTGAAGCATGGGAGTCCGTGTCTTACTGATTTTAGCATCCCCCAAATCCCCTCCTGACAAAACCTCAAGTTGAAAGCATGGAGCTCAAAGGGAAAAGGAATAAACCGGACATATATCCTGCCCTTGAATTTTGAGGCTTTCCTGAAGGAACATCAGAGACTAGCCCAAGGTATTCGGTCCAAGATGTAACTCTATAAGAAAAATTGCTGTCCTTACTTACCCCCCCAAAAAAAAATTATTTAGAGTGATTTTGAAGTAGAATATGGGAATATTTTCACAATCACCTCTAGGAGATTTTTTTAAAAAGCAAGACAAAAGGAAGAGCTGAAGAACCCCCGCTGTGGGGATTCCCAGAGCAGCACTGGCTGCCTCACAGCCCTGGAAAGAAATTTAAAATCAACCAGTTCTACCTCTAGAGCAGACATCCTCAGCAGCTGGGGCGTTGCAGTCCTGTACCCATGGGCCACCTCAAAACTTCCAGACCAATGACAGGGATCAATGATTCATATAAATGCCGCCAGCAGATAACTGGCCCTTTGGGTCCAAAGCACCAGCCTTGTTGCCGAAGTGGAGACACCTGCCCACAAAGGAAAAGACTCTTTTTGGCAGATTCCCAATGGTGGAGCTCTGACTGGTTAGGTCAGCATTGACAGTGGAACAAAGTGGTTGTCTTGAGGCCAGGAGATTTGAGATTCAAGCTGTCCTTGACCTAGCAGAGGGTTTGGCACAGATGGAAGGGACGAACACCATCGAAGGGCTCTAGACAAGGCAATGACCTAATCTGGGTCTGGCTTATCTCTTACTGAGAAATGAGGAGGATGGACCACATTCCCTTTCATGAGATGACTTTTCATGGTGCCAGAACCCTCTACCATCAACGACAGGTAGAGGTCTGTGCAGGTGCACAACCCTCCCTCACCCGCCCCCCCACATCATTTGTACAAGAAATCTAAAAGACAAAAAAAAAAAAAAAACCCAAAACAGAACAAAACAAAAAACCCAAAAAACAAAAAAAGCAGCAGTTTATGGAATCTTCCTGTAAGAGTCTGGCTGTGGACAGCATCTCCCCAGGCGGGGGGATGATTTTACTGGATCCCTCCCACCCCTGGGTGGGGGAGGAGCGGCTAATGCATCTGGCAGTGACCAGCTGACTTTGAGAAAATGGCCCCTAACAGTTGCTATTACTGATTAGATTATCAGGGCTGGCTGTGAATATCACCTTAGTAAAAGTCTCCATATAGCCCAGAGATTTCTAAGCCTTACAAATGCCTACTTAATGACAGATATCCAATCAATTAGAATATTCAGCTGTGCCTTGAACAGCCTCAGCAATCTTAACTACTTCTGATCAACCCTTCTTCCCTTGGGTTGAAAGAAATACCTGATGGGGCTCTTACCAATCCTGAGATTTCAAACCCCAGGGTTGTATTTCGTTTTTGTTTTTATTTTTTCCCCTAGAGCACTTATGTTTTTACCAGCTAGAAAAACTGGTGAGATCATAGGCTTTTCTTATTGGCCACTTATTGAGTAGAGAAAACCGAATTAAAGGCAAAGAAGGAGGGCTTCATGTCTCACACACATGCACACAGAAAGGCAACCGCCTCCTTGTCCCGCTTCGCAGCCTCTACCCGCGGACCCCCGCCCGCATTTGCATTGAACAGGACAAATGGCCCGTTTTCGATCAGCTGGAGTCAGCTGCCTCCCACGTGCCACTGCCTCCCTGACTCTTCTTTGTTCCTCAGGTCTCCAGCAGCAGGAGGGAGGGGACATGTGGAGCCGCTCTCACCCTCTGGCCCCTTTCATCACACCACAGACGGACACTTTCCAAGAACTTGAATGGGCATCCACAACGTCCTGTCCGATTATTAATCTGCCCCTTCACACATTCCTCTGCTTGGCTGGCCTGGCCCAGGCCCCAGGAGGATAATATTCGGAGTGGAATCCCTTATTTTGAGCAGTAAGTCTAATTCAGGAAGGCAGGGCCATCTAATAGTATCTGAGTGTTAGGGATATCTGAGCTCCCCGAACTTAAGCTTCTCTCTGGAATGGGTGACGTGCCATGAACCGGTAACCGTGGGAGGAGCGGACATGTGTGCATTGGGAGATGGCTGTGGGCAGAGCCCTCCTGGGCGTCTGGTGGTGATAGAAGGTGGCGTTTCAAAGATTGTCCTTGCCTTGAAGAAGCTGCCCTTCCAGTTGAGAAGATAAAACATGACCACATGAAGAGGAAGTGAGTGAATTGCAACATAATGTAGCAGTGTCGGAGGAGGGAAGGTGAGTTGTCAAGCTGGAAGGCTCCTGAAAATCTTGAATGAGGAAGTGGGATTTGATCTGAGCCTGAAAGGATTGGCAAGCTTCATGCAAATAGAGTGGAGAGAAGGCCAGTGGTTGGAGGTTTCCACTGGTTGGAATGGAAACCTTTCCATTGGTTGGAAACCTCCAACCACTGGCCTTCTCTCCACTCTATTTGCATGAAGCAGGGCAAGGGGAGGAGAGCCTTGCGCTGGCACTGGGCGCTGGAGCAGCTGGGGCAGAGGGCGGGCCCAGGGGCCAGTGCAGGTGCGAGTGCGGGGGCCAATCTACCGAGCAGAGCGGGGATGGGTGGACGAGACCTTCATTTTCTCCTGCGGCTGCTGTCGGACATTCGCCCGCTATCTGCTATTTCCCCGCGGAGACGGGAACCCTTCCCTGTATTCCCTCACGGTGATGTTTGCGTGGGTGACAGAGACAGTGTTTGTAAAACACTTAGAAATAAGCAGCCGGTTTAAAATAAGAAAGATATTGCCTTATTATTTCAAACCGAGTTTTCTCTGTTTAATGAAGCAGCTTCTCACCTAAGCTGCTCCCTGGGTGTTCACCAGGCAGTTTAGGAAGCAGCGTGAAGTCTCTGCCAGGCCCTAGGCTACCATTTAGCACACTGAAGCAGCAACTTCTGGAATGGTCCCTCAGTGGCGTGACAGGGTCCTGCTCTCCACAAGGTGTCTGTCCATTTGACTCCCAGGGAAAGGGCTGCATCAACAGTTAGAATCAAGCACGCAGGACGTGTGAGCTGCCGGGCAGAGCGCAATGCTTAACGCAGCCCTGTTCCGTCTTGTGGAGTAGAGAGGAAGTCTGTGGAGAGGGGCGCGTTGCTGGGGATACAGACATCGGAGAGCTGGGGTCCCTCTGGCACCAGGAAACGTCACCAGGTGGAGTCAGCACGCCATATACTTACACCATTAGGGCCACAAAATGGGGATCTCCACTGTGACCCCTCCTGGCACCACGCGGCCCGCGTGATAACTCATACTTCCAGAATCGCAGGTGCGCCTGTTCTTCTGGAGGGGGAACTGTCTGCCTTGCTCGATGCTGAGTGTGAGGCCCTTGGCTCATCTGAGCACTGCAACCGAAGCAAAGCCATCATATCCATTTGCCCTGACTTTAAAAAAACAAAACAAAAACAAAAACAAAATACCCACACACATCTTACAATAGGTTTTATGAGGTCATTTCCTCCACGCTTCCATCGCATCTTATTCCAAGAACCATCATAATGGTAACGGTTTTAATGAGAATAAAGCTCAGTTCTGAGTGGAACTGAGCAATACTTTTCACTCTCACTCCACGGACGTGTGTGCACACCGCGTGCACACAAGTAACGATATCTCCTTTTCACCTCTGGGTCTGAGAAATGTGAGTTTACAGTGGGAGTTCTCCAGGGGAACAATGGAAAGAACAAATGAAGATTCTGTAGAGAGCTGAGGAGAACCGTTCCGATAAAGGCATTAGACAACTGTAGGGGGTCGCCCCCCCATTTTCTCCTACCAGTGGTTCAGGAAGGGCAGGCACTGAGCCCTCTGCTCTCATGGCAGAAGGACCCTTCCTTCTCTCCTGCCTCCTGGATTTGGGGAGGCAGCGGGTCTCCTTCCCACGGTGCCCCAGAAGAACTGGTAGGTTGACAAAGAGAATCCTGCACCCAACACGCATGGATCTTAGAATGTGTAAATCTTGGTTAAGTTATTGTGAAGAAGATGAGGGGTGGAGGGTGAAAGAATTCTACTATACGAGCTTCAAAAGGATGAGACTTCCTGAATGGCCTCCCTTCTCAAGTCCAGGCTAAGAAGAAGAACTAACTACAGAATGCCAGAAACTGACAGATGGAACAGTTCTTTAGATTTTTTTTTTTTTAATGTAGGCTCCACACCCAGCATGAAACCCAATGTGGAGCTCGAACTCACGACCCTGAGATTGGGACCTGAGCTGAGATCAAGAGTCACATGATTAACCCACTGAGCCACCGGGGTGCTCTTAGAGATCTTCTTCATTGGCCTTCTCTCCTCTCTCATCCCTTTTCCCCACCTACTGACAACATAGAGAAATAGTGGACTAATGAGCTCTTTGTTTATTTTTTCAGGCAGAGAGAAGGCTCCCTGTTGACACCACCAGCACTTTCAAAGGTGAGGACTAGCACAGATGCCAAACAAATTGAGAGGTCGGGTTGCATTAATCAAAAGTCTCAGCTGCCACTGTCTCGTCCCTGTGCTTTCCCTGAACAATGCTTTTTTTGTTTTGTTTTGTTTTGTTTTTATTTTCACTGTTCCAGAATTCATTGCTTATGCACCACACCCAGTACTCCATGCAATACGTGCCATCCTTGGTACCCACCACCTAATAAGGAAACTGTTAAAAAGCCACAGTCCCACCTGGCTTGATGTTCAAGCTTATAAAATTGAGCTGGGGTCAGACGGAAGGCTACCTCGTCTGTGGATTCCTTACCTGGCTTGTAACGGAAAACTTTTGGAGGTTGCTGTTCATTTCCCAGAATTCCCAAATGGGCTTAACCTGCTCTGAGGCATCCCAAACTCTTCTTGGGCTGTACTTTCAAAACAGCGGGAGCAGCCCATCGATGGATCTGATTAGCAGCAGTGAAAAGTCACAGAGACAGAGAAAGAGAAAAACAAGAAGGGGGAGAGGGGGAGTACAGATAAATTATGTTACATCTAAAGAGGGTGGATGTTGTTTTGTGAAACATGTTTTTGTTCTACAGACACACAAACACACGTGTGAAGATGCACATGTGTGGGGCGTGTCCTGGGTTATTCTTTAAAATCTGTTTATTACTGAAAGTCTCACATAAAAAGGTTTGAAAGACACAGCTCTGGGGTGAATAAAACATCCCAGGGAATCATGGCATAAAAACAGGCCCCTAACTTAGTGACACACTCCTACTGGGCCTCAGGGTACCATTTTGTACTCTCTTTGAGTTTCTTCTACAAATGGCACCCCAGTGCCCCCTAATCTTAACGACTGAACCATTTAATCACATGTTCTTTATCCACAGTGACTCATGCCAAAATCAAGTATTCTTCCTTTTACACGGGTTCTGTAAAAAGGAACAAGACCAGTCCACATTTGATAATGCTGCTCTTTGAAGAGCTCGACAGTCCTGGTGATTAAAGTATTTGCAGAAGGTGAGAGGACCTCCTAAGCACACGCTTTGGGCTCAGCATTTTCCTGTGTGCCAAGTCCCTTCGGTTCCCATCAGTCCCCACAGGGGCTACAGCGGAGCTGAACTAGGGAGTCCCGACAGGCCCGGGTAGGCTTGCTGGAACGGCGGGGCCAAACTGCCAGATGTTCATTGGTGTAAAAAGGCTAAGAAAACATCAGGGGAAAGAACCACCCCGTAAAAATGGGGTTTGTCGAGACGAACTCAACCAAGAAACAAAGCTTGGGTCATTTGAATGCGACACAGTTGTCCTTCAGCCTTGCCTTTGGGCCAGAATGACAACAGAGTCCTGTGTGAACCCTATGAAGCCAGAGTGGTCTACGGGGAAGCAGGAGAAGTGACGGCAACTGAGAAGTGTGGGGTGAACTGAAACTCTACGCAAAGCCCTGTGCCCTGGCAGCCTTCTAGCAGAGCATGCCATCTGTGGGATATGAGAGACCTTCGCCCCACTTCCCCCCGTGCTTGTGCCGCCTGTGTGCCATCAGACCTCCTGTGCCTCGGTAGCATTACCCAGGGGGAGTGCGTAGTGTCCAGAGAAAGACGGCAGCGGGTCGGGGACGAGCAGGTGCCTAGGCGAGGTGGCGCCTGGACAGGGGGGCAGTGGGACCTGTGCGGAGCAGCAGGTGATATCTCCTTGAAGGCACAGGTAAGACACCCCCGGAAAACTCCCCAGTTTACTTGAAAACTGGGACTTTGGAATGGGCGGTGTTCTACGTAGAACAGCGAGAGAAATAGCCAGAGAAATACTGGCTACTCGTATTTGATAGGTAAGTATTAAATGGCAAAAAAAAAAAAAAAAAAAAAAAATCCTGAATCTCGTGTTTCCTTCAAGTGTCCTTTAGAGAATACAACCTATCATATTTTAGCTACTTGTTTTTCTAAGTTACTAATAAGGACTACACAGCATGTACAAGGAGATGCTCTACATAATTGGAAGCTAGATATAGACACACAGATCAGAGAATCTGGGTCACAAAGGAGAAAATGCTTCAGACTTCCTGGGCATGCACTAAGGAAGATACATTGCTTCGGGCAAGCTCTGATAAGAAGTTACTAAGGAAAGAAATATGAATTGATCATTTCTAGATTCATAAGTTTACAGCTGACTCCAAAGGTGCAGAGAGGTGTCAGAGCATTTGAAAATTAAAATGATCAAATATTAGTTTTTTAAGCTCTGGCTGGAAGGAATTTCAACAATGTAAGATATCAAAATGAGATATCTAGTTTGCTTGCTGGAGTGTTCTCCGTTTATCTACAAACAAGGTAATATCTTGATATTAGATAATGGAATATTTTTAGTCACTTTCCTAGTTTTACTTTTGTGTCATTTCCCAATTTTAAATGAGAACTACTTTAATCTTATGGTGGGGAGGGCAAAATGCCGTGATTATTTTTTTTTTTTTCACACCTTCTTCTGTTTTAGGATCTCGTGATCTGAAGCTATCAGTGTGGCATTTGGAACAATTCGTATTTGGAGAGTAAGCTCGTTTCCTGGTGTTTACGTCTGGTTTTTGATACATTCTTCACAGGTAGAGCAATGGTTACCAAATAGGGGTGAACGTCACAATAAGCCTGGTCCTCAGAATTTTCAGCCTGGAGAATGGCATTTGGTAAACTGGACAAGAGAATTATTCTTCTGTTTTACAGACACAATGAACACCAAAATTTAAAAAGCATGCAGGCAAGCCTCTTAAATATTAAATCCATCTCTGCTCAAAACCATTCATTAAGCACTAACCTGTGCAAGGCACCATGCCAAATGTACTATGGCAAAATTGGGTCAATATTGTTGTTTTGGGGGGGACATTTGTGATCAGTAGAGATCAGGTAAAGCATACCAACCATGATTATAAGACAAATTATATGGTGCCTGGCTGGCTCAGTGGGTTAAAGCCTCTACCTTCAGCTCAGGTCATGATCCCAGAGTCCTGGGATCGAGTCCCGCATCGGGTTCTCTGCTCAGCGGGGATCCTGCTTCCCCCTCTCTCTCTGCCTGCCTCTCTGCCTACTTGTGATCTCTCTGTAACTAAATAAATAAAATCTTAAAAAAAAGACAAATTATAAAAAGTTATGCAAAAACTTTACAAGGGCTTGGTATATAAGTAAAAGAACCAGGATAGCACCAAATGACAAAAAGTAAAAGAGATGATCAGTAAAGGGGCTAGTAAGTGAAATAATGAAATACTTCAGAGAATTTAAAGCAGAAAAAAGCAAAGAAAGGGTTTTTGTTTTGTTTTGTTTTCTAGTTGTATTCCATTCCCCTTTTACAAATGAGGAAACCGAGATATAGAGTTAAAATAACTTGTTTAGGCTCATATTGCCGAAAATGGGATACCCAGAATTTAAACACGTTTGACTATAAAGAATGGACTTTTATGTAATATTGAGAATCATGCTGAAGTTAATCAGAAAAAAATGCAGAGGACCAAATCAACATTTAAAAAAAAAGAATTAGTTATTTGAGAGAGAGAGAGATGGAAAGAGAGAGGCAGAGGGAGAGAGAGAAACTTAAGCAAATTCTGCTTCGAGCCCAGAGCCCTACATGGGGCTCGATCTCAGAACCCTGAGATCATGACCTGAGATGAAATCAAGAGTCACATGCTTAACTGGCTGTGTCACCCAGGCACCCCAACATTTTTTTTTTTTTGGACTTCCATCAATAATTCTTAGTATCCTGGAAGCTAGAGCAGAGGAAGTAATTAGGGGATTAACCCAGGATTAGGAAAATGGCATAAGTTCAGAAACTGAGAAATCCAGTGGAGGCTTTAAATGATTAAAATCTAGTGATTTAAATGGCTGTTCCCAGGTTGTAAAATGGAAGAACAAGCAAGAAAAAGTAAGATGACAAAATTGAGTGAATATGTGCTGTGGTTGGGGCTTTCTGTAAGGGTGAGGACGGAGTTTAACAGGAGTGAGAGAATGCAAAGGGCATACTCAGGGAGGGCTATTTCAGAGTTTACGATCACATAGATGGAAGTGCAGAGTGATGACGTCTGACACGTAGACATTCAGGCATCTGTGGAAATAGAGTAGGAAGGTCACTGAGTTTGAAGAAGTGAAGTCAGGGCACTAGGAGTGATGTAATGAAAATCTAAAATCTACATGAGCCATTCAGAGACTTAGGTTAGACATTACTCTTACATTGAACGTGCCAAGAAGCTTCCTGTTTTCCCTGCATCAGGCATTAGGATAAGTTTGGGAAGCAAACTGGACACATGGAACTCTCCTTTTTCTGGTTTCAGCCCATGTATCTTATGGTTGGATTGGGAGAATTAGGAAGAAGAAGAGCAGCCATATTCCTGTTGTCCTTCATCGGTTAATTCTGAGTGATTCATTCCACTCATTTTAGCTAACATAATCTTTTTTTTTTAATTTTTTTTTTAAATTTATTTACTTGTCAGAGAGGGAGAGAGAGCGAGTGAGCACAGGCAGACAGAGTGGCAGGCAGAGGCAGAGGGAGAAGCAGGCTCCCTGCCGAGCAAGGAGCCCGATGTGGGACTCGATCCCAGGACGCTGGGATCATGACCTGAGCTGGAGGCAGCTGCTTAACCAACTGAGCCACCCAGGCATCCCTCACATAATCATTTTATGCTTTCCATGAATGTATGGGACTAACTGAAGCACAAATCCAGAAATTCAGTCACAGAGAAACTGCGTCCCTTTACAAGAACCTTAAGCCCAGTTTTAAAGTGGACCTCATACCTCTTTGTTTCCAGACTTGTCATTAGAGCAAACTTCTGAGAAATATAGACTAACTCAGAGAAAAAGATGTTGAGCACTTCCTCTGCGCTAACAACTTTATGTGATATGACGGCTTCTAAAATAGCTTCCAAAGATCTCCACTCCGTGGTATTAATGCCGATGTTTAAATCCTTCCCACTTGTGAATGGGCAGGATCTGGTGATCTACTTCTAATGAATATACTATGGCAAAAGTGATGGGAAAGCGTTTTTGAGATTAGGTTACAGAAGGTTATGATTTCTCTTTTGCTTGCTCTCTTGCCTCTCACTTGCTCACTCTGATGAAGGGAGCCACCATATTGTGAGTGGTCCTGTGAAGAGACCCACAGAGCAAGCAACTGGCGGTGGCTTCTGACCAACACCCAGGGAATAACTGAGATGGTCCTCAGTCTAATAGTCTGCCAATAGCCACGTGAGTGAGTTTAGAAATAAATCCTTTTCTATTTGAGCATTGAGATGATCCCTGCGCCAGTCAACACCTCGTTTGCAGCCTTGTCAGAGATTCTGAGTGAAGGAACACAGATCCACCATGGCTGGGCTCCTGACCCACAGACACTGATAGAACACATGTTGTTTTGAAGCCACTAAGTTTTGGAGGAAGGGGTAATTTGTTCCACAGACATAGATAAATAATACCTGTAGAGTATTTTGGTTAGTCTTCATAATAACACTATGAGAGAAGTAATATTATGTTTTTTTTAGACTTTTTTTTAGAGTTTATTTATTTATTTGACAGATAGAGATCACAAGTAGGCAGAGAGGCAGGCAGAGAGTGAAAGGGAAGCAGGCTCCCCGCTGAGCAGAGAGCCCGATGCGGGGCTCAATCCCAGGACCCAGCGATCATGGCCTGAGTTGAAGGCAGAGGCTTTAACCCACTGAGCTGCCCAGGTGCCCCTAATATTATGTTTATAGGTAAAGAAATCAAGGTTCACAAGTATTAAATGATTGCTCAAGATTACATGGTAAGTGGTCGAGCTGAGACATCAATTTAAAAATGTTACTTCACTAACACAGTGCCTGCAACATAACTAGGAGTGGGTGGCATGGTTATAAAAAACACATTTGTAGCAAATTCTTTTCCTGATTTTATGTTATTGTGTGGTCAGTCTTGACTCCAATACCCCAACAGGATTGAAATAGTTCATCTTGAGACAAACTATCATAGTGCAAATTTTATGGTTTCCAGAAGTCTTCATCTCCTTGAAATTTTTTTTTTTTAAATGGCAGGGAGGACTAAATTGCAATTTCTTTATTTTTTTTCTTTTTTTTAAATTTCATTTCTTTTCAGCGTAACAGAATTCATAGTTTTACAACACACCCAGTGCTCCATGCAATGCGTGCCCTCCCTAATACCCACCACCTGGCTCCCCCAACCTCCCACCCCCTGCCCCATCAAAACCCTCAGGTTGTTTTTCAGAGTCCATAGTCTCTCATGGTTCATCTCCCCCCCATTTCCCTCAACTCCCTTCTCCTCTCCATTTCCCCATGTCCTCCATGTT